>JBAMHV010000021.1:16893635-16914520 GCA_037177535.1 Pseudomugil gertrudae
ATATAGCAGCCAGACCCTCATTCTGCCTGCTGAGATGCTGGACAGACACGTTAAAAAAAAAAAAAAAAAAAAAAATTGCCGATAAACAGGAAAAAATAAACTTGAACGCCTCACCTCATCTACAGTATATGTTAGCACTAAACCGTGAAAAATATCATTTGAGAATATATTTTTTATGAAAATATGTCTATAAATAAATGTTTTATAAGTCAAGCCAATGTTTTCCTTTCTCAGTGGTTAAACAAATCTTTTGATGAGGGGTGTCTAAACGTTTGCATAGAGGGGTCATTCAAAGCAGCAAAATCCTGCATGTGGCATTGATGTCATGATTACTACAACCATCTGCAAAGATTAATGGCTGATCTAATATTCTATCATTCATGTCTAGCTTTAATCAGATTAGACATCATTCTGGTATGTCCCATTGTTTTGTTGAGAAAATAACTTGTTCCAATGCAACAAAGTAAATCTTTGAGGGTTTAACAGCCTGGTTTTATGCCACTTTATCTGCAAATACATTGAAACATCTTCTCTCTTATAGATCTGCAAAGAGCAGAATCTGAGCAGAATTTATTTTAAGTTTGTCCCTTTTTCACATCATGGAATTTTTGGTTTGACACTTCTTTCTGCTCCCATTTAAGCAGCTATAAGTGGGGATAGGAGAACTTAAAATAAGAGCGATGCATCACCTGAGCTGAACAAAGTAAGAGCTTGGGAAATCAGGAAGAAACATCTCCAAACCCATGACAGGCATTCATGTTAATTTGATCAGATGCTCCAAGACACTGGTGCTGTTATGCGAACCAAAGTACCAAGTTAATAAGTTGAAATAATTAGAGTCACAACTTTGTGTAACTGGAAACAGCTGATGTTTTCTCCATCGATAACAGCAGCCTAACTCCAGAGGCCTGATGTAGCATAATGAAATAAAAAAGTAGGGGGTCTCAGCGAGTCAGACTACATGTGCATGCTTGTCATGCATTAAAAGACAGGGGAGGGGAACCATGGCACTCGTCTGGAAAGTTTTCCATGTCTCCTTGTTCCAACACACAAGATTCAAATGAATGAATCACTGTAGATCTTGATAAGCTTTTAGGATCCATTCGATTTTAATCAGGTGGGCTGCAGCAGGGATACATAAAGACCTGCAGGACCTCGGATCATACCCCTCCCTGATCTAAGAGGGTCAAACATGAGCACGTGGGTGAAATTCAGATGTAATGAATGGGTCTTTTTAATGCGCTTTAGCAAGTTTAGAGATTTTCAAGGCTGCACTAGATCAGAAATAGCAAAAATCATTAACTTTACATTAATTACTGTTGTAGACATTGTTGTAGTATAGCTCAGCACAACACAAGCACATTGTAATGTAACATTGCTACATTACAGAGACAATCATCTTATGGTTTAACTCAGTTAATCTCTGAATAGTCAGAAGGATCATTTGGCTGATTTTTACCCCTAAATGTGTTTATAAGATTGTAAGGAAGTATAGTCTTACCAGATTACAAAGCCAATTTAATTTGTTTTAGAGAAACTGCTCATCTTTTAATTTTTTTTTTATTTATTTAACCTTTATTTAACCAGGAAGTCACATTGTGATTCAAAACCTCTTTTCCAAGTGAGACCTGGCCAAGGTCCTTTTTTTCTGACCCATGTTAGTAAATCACAGATGATGTCATTCTGTATTTTCTGTTATAAAGAGGTAAAAACATTCCTCACAACAATATTAGCAAATAAATCTGGCATGGTGACTTTATGACCTGAGGTTTAAGTGGAAATGAGCTTCAGATGACTCTCATCTTCACCACATTAATGAAGAATACATTTTAAAACTATTTCCTGATGTTTCTCCAGCTGTAGGCGAACACGGGAGAAGCTCTAAAAGTTCTACTGATCGCATGCAATCAATGAAGTTTACACGTGAAACTTACTTTATTAATTAAGCCGGAAGAAAAAAGAAGGATGATGCTCAAATCAGAACTGGCTGACTGAGAAGCGTTAGCGTGGTTTAAACCACAGCTTTGCAATGTTAGGCTGAGCTCGGAGCTGGAATCCACTGAATTAGGGAAACTCAGCAATTAAAAGCAAAGCAGGTTTGATATAATTCTCACACTAAGCAAAAACCCATTGCAAAAATTAAATATTTAAATTTAAAGGAAAAAAAATCTAGTAAATTGTGTTTTCACCTCTCATTTAAATCTCAATGTTTAAATCACACATTGTGTGGTTTGCATTTCAGTAGAGTTTGCACAGCAAGTAGGCAAGGCAAGTTTATTTATATAGCACCTTTCATGTAAAGGACAGCTCAAAGTGCTTTACATTACAGCACATTACATTACAGTACAGGGAAACTGTTCCTTTTTATTTATACAGCAATAATACACACAGAAAGTCACATCAGGACACTGTACAGAGAAAGTAAACAGCCTAATTAAGCACACCTCAGTTCAATCTAATCTGTGTTAAAGGGCAAGATGAGGACACAAGCAATCCCCATAACAAAAAAATAAAATCACAAAACTAAAAAGGATTTTCCCAATAACAGACGACAATAGTGACATACATAAAAGGAGAATACAGTTAGGGGGCTTTCTCTAGCACTTTAAGACTACAGCGGTAAAATTAACGGGATGGTTGAGGGTCACCCAATAAAGCCCAGAGTACAAACTTGACCAGAAAGAACAATTTTAAGCTCAATCTTAACACCTTGAGAACCTGACTTAGATGCAAAGCAGCTCTTGTTACCACAAGTAAAGTACTGCATGCAAATTGTTTGTTGGGTTCATTAAGTTAATTTTTTTTTGGAGTTTTTCCTTACCGAGAAGGAGGGTCTAAGGACAGGATGTCTGCTTAGTTTAGTGTTGTCATTACTGTGTCTATTGTGTGTTATGTCTGTTGTGTGATGAACTGTGTGTGAAGCCCTTTGAGACGACTTTGTTGTGATACTGGGCTATATAAATAAAATTGAATTGAATTGAATTAAGTAAAATTAGGTCTTTAAGATGTCAATATATGTAGACTTACCACTTATTAACAATAAGCACTCAGAGGTTGTCCATGAAATAATCAAATATTAATAAAATAAACTATTGTGCTGCTGCCATCTAGTGGATAAAGTAAAAATCCCAGCAGAAGAAAAGACATCAGCAGCATCTTATCTAATTCAAATAAGAAGTACTGTACTTGTAGTGCAGAGAAGAGTACACGTACATGCAGTTTTTGAGATTTTTTCTGCTCTAGCTGTAGGTAGAAATCATTTTAAGGCCACTTTTTGCTCCTTTGAGGCCTAAACTAAAACCCTGTCTCCCATCTAGGACTTATTCTTCTAAAACCTTACTTGTGTCCTTCTGTTCCTAGTTAAATTCATTTTACCTTCCCTAATTTTTCCTGGTGAAGGATAGCAGAAGCCTGTCCCAGACTGAGGGTCAGAGGTGGTAGACTCTGCAGACAGGTCTAATTGAATTTAGAAAACCTGATTAAAAAGGCAGATGCCTAGCTATAGGTTTTACAATAAACAGTGTGTGTGAAAGTACACAAGCTTTAAATGTGAAGAAAATGGACATCTGCAGCACAGAAACATGCCAAAGCACGACTTTCATTCCCATCACTTTTAATCTATAGAGCCATACATTTGCATTGCTTCATGGTAAAAACATTGCTGAAACTGAATCTGCTACTTCTTTTCTGCACACTGACAGATGCCAGGAGGCAAACAATTAATTACGCTATAATAATTCTGACAAACTGGGAGAAATGTTTTTTACATAATGAACAATAAAATATAAACATATAACTTAGCAATAAATATTAATACTATTATGGTAAAGTTATTGTATTTTGTTAAAGGGACATGTAAAGACCTCATATGCAAAGAGTTGAACACTTCTCATCATCTTTTCATGGCAATTTCATATGCATGCTTGTCATATTTAATTAGTTCATATGTGAGTTTCATCCTCTGACATATTCACATATGAACTAATTAAATATGAGAAGCATGCATATGAAATTGCCATAACAGGCCTTATATGGTTAATTATGCTGGATTATTGCTTTGGAGGGACATCCCATGATGCAATGAAGTGGACTGAATTGGACAGTGTCTGTCAAAGTGTCCTGAAAGGACTTGGTTGTAAATAAGTGACATACAAATGAAGCTGATTTGAATTTGACTGAAAGCTCAGTATAGATGCAAGAGTTTTTCTGCAGACTTCAGTGTTCCCCATGTGCCTCCATCATCCTCCAAAACATCAACGGACTTCCTTGATCTTAATGACTTGTTGAAAAATGTCTTACTGAGAAGTTAGCTATGAATAAAGACTATTATTGTTGTAGCTCTTTGATAATAAGACAGACAGAAACCATCACATGACAGCCTGATGCAAATGTTTTTAAACTTAGCTTAATTACCTTCAGTCCACGAGGAGCTGTATTGATCTGATAGTCCATTTTTCTCTTCTAGTTTTGCTCCAATTTAGGTCTTAGATTTAATATAACAAACAATTCCTGGAAATAACAAAGACAAACAAATAGAGCTGTTGTTTCTTTTGGGACTATATAGCAGTTATAATGTACAACATCAGTCTGAAATTCAGCCAATCTTTAACTGAATGAAAATATGTTGACGTAAAAATGTGGATTATTAGGCTTGTTCTGATTAAGAGAGGTTTGCTGCTACCAAGTGGCTGGAGTTAGAACTTCCTTTCACATAATACAGATCGGGGTGCCCAAGACCACATCTTGAGAGCTATAATCCTGCAGCTTTTAGATGCATCTCTGTCATTTATTATATTTGATTGAGATATGTTGGAGAAGAGATGCATCTAAAGTTGCAGGACAGTAGCTTCCTGGAATTTGACTCCCGTGAAGTAGATGTTTTAATTCCTTTGTTTCTTGACTTTGAATATGAACTACTTTAATTAAGCTACTTGGGATTTTTATGACCAGGAAGGAGCATCTGAGTGAGTACATATGTAATGTCATTCTTTTTTCCAAGCAAACTGTGCAAACATGTTGGATCTTCAGAACAAACAAACAGAAAGATCACTGCTCGTGTCATCATTTTGTTGGGACTCTTCAGCCTAAAATGTTCTCATTCGCACTCCTCTTCTTTTCTTGAGAAAGGGGAGTTGTGTGCTTTGTATGAGAAGCAAAGTGTGACTCATACTAAAAGAGGCTGATGGAAATCATAACTATGCACCAACCATTGCTGCTGCTGGAATTTACTGTATATCACACAACCGCCTACAAATCCACTGAACCCTTCATGTTCTTGTCCAACAGCAGTTCTGCTTTTCTGTCTGTTGCTTCACTGAACATCTCTTAGCAGGTGGTGGCCTCATCACAAGAAGCACAAGAACAAACTTACAATAACTTGCAGCTTATAATTAGCCCACTTTGTCATTGAGCCAGCATCCCAGCACAGCTAAATTCTGGTTTCATTAAAACGGGAGGCTTTTAGATGACAAAATGACCCTGACTCCAGAAAGATCTTGTGACTTGTTATCATAACTGAATACTTTGGTCCCACCCCTAAAAGAGATAACATATCTGACATGCTTCCTCTTTATTTTTGTGATGCTGCTGATGTTCAGTAACAGTGAAAAATGCATTTTTTGCACTCTTAAGAGGAACATTTGCAAACTTTTGTTGTAGAACATGTTTGACCACTGACAAGCTGGCTGCTGTTCTTGTTATTAGAAACTAAATTTTTTATTCATAAAGCCCTTTTTACACCAGCGATGGCTACAAAAAGTGCTGCACAATATATAAAATAGCAGCAAAAAACACACAAAATGAATAAGATGCAATAAAATATAAGAAAAATAAATAAAAGCACCAATACAAAAAAATAAAAGCAAACAGAAGAAAATAAGATAAACTCTCGGATGGTTCAAAAGCTGATGAGTATAAACGAGTCGAGTAAGACGAGTTTTAAAAATGCACAGTGAGGCGCTGGCGATCGGTAAATTAGTTAGCTGTTCTACAGTTATAGGTGCACATACAGAAGACCCCGTTCACACTGGGCCTGGATGGACATCCAGGAGCAGCTGGTCAGCTGATCTAGGGGACGAGGAGGAGTGTAGAGGTTATGAAGCTCTGACAGATAAAATATGGCATGGCCATTGACTGTGGTTGACTAAAATCCCCCCCAGAAGAACAACTCCTAGACCAAAAACATTGTCAGTAAAGTAAAATTCTACTACTAACATTTTATTGTTGTACTGAGTGTTATTTCTTACTGATGTCTTCCTAGCTATAATCCGGGATGCTTATTTCTATTGCCCAAAGATTTCCATTAATGTAAACTGTGCTTATCAAATCCACTAATAAATGAAATAATCCTTTCATCAAGTTCCTTGTTTATGTAGATATATAAAAAGTGCATCCACTAGGGTAATTCTTTGACATGTTCTGCTTCAGCTTACTGTACGTCACTCCAAGACTCCATGTGACAGGAAAGGAATGCAGAAAGTTGTGTTTCTAAGAACCTTTCCTCTTAAACAGGCGCATCGTTGATAATGGGTAACATTTTGCCATGGTCTTTCATTGCTGCCACTTATTGGACTTGACTCTCATTTTCATGGTCAGCTTTGATTAGAGAAGACAAAGAAACATCTGCGAGTCCTCTGCAGTAAGCTGGCAAGTAAACAAGTAAGGGATGAGAATTGTCTCATGATAGTTGTTCGTGTTTTTTAGGTTTTGCCTAATGTTGTCTTTATTGCGCTGTAAACAGTACAGAATGGAATAATAATGAAAATGAGTATCGTATATAAACTTCCTTGAGTCATGAGGTCATGCCTGCCTTCATCAGGCAGCTCAGAATACAGATTTCTTTTGGTTGTCATGGATTTTGCTACAAACATGTTAATTACACATAACCTATAAGTACTTCCTTCAGCAAAAAATATCATTAAGTTTAGTATCACTGAGCCTTTTTACTCAGGAACTTGTTTGGTCAGTTTTTAAAAATGTCCCAGGATATCAAGAGCATTCATCTGAGATGACTTGATACTGTGGATGATGTGTTCACACACTCATACAATCGCTTTTTATGTCCATATTCATGTTCCTGTTTGTGTAAAACTGTTCTTGACTGACCTCAGGCATGTCTGTTGATCGTTGCACACATTATTATTGTAGCCAGGTGATAAATTACTGACAAACTCTCTCACTTAATCAAAGGAAATTCTTTTTATTGAGTATCGAGAAATGTTATGTTTTATTGCTTATGGTTTATCTAATGTCTGCTACATTTTGCATCCTTTGCTTTCTTGAGATGCAAGAATGTTGTAAATCTTGGCCACTAGATGGCAATGTCACAGGAGTTGATACCTTTTCTGCCAACACTTTATGAGAGGCATTCTTCTTTTTTTGATGTTGGACTGTACTAAGAGTAAATCTATGGAGTAAATGGAGGTTTATATTAAAAAAAAACATTTCTGATGATATGAGATTTAGTTCTTCATGTGGTCTGGATTGGAGACTGCCATGTCTGATGATGAATGACAGGAACTGCTGGGATATAGTCCACTGCTGTATTTTCATGTATTTGTTTGCATGACAACCCAGACTGGGTAGAGACAGATTATCTAAGACAATAAAATGCTGCAAAAAACTCCACTTATTGCATCCTGTGAGGCAACTTACTGTCTGGACTACATTAACTTGAGGCCTGTATATCATGAGTAGTCTTGTCCATGAAAATAAGACATTTTGTTTATATTGAGACTGTAAACAAATATAGTATAAAAGTATAATATTACTTATATAGAAAAGCTCCTATATAAGATTGTTATTTTTGAGTGTTTTACTTCTAATAAAATGGAAATAACACCAAAAAAGGTGTCAGCATTTATATTTTAGTCTTTATTTATTTGTGTCTATCTTCAGCAACAGAAGTCAAAAGCAGATTCTTTTATTGACGTTGCAACAGCTTCAGTATTTTCATTTTTAACTCTTGACTACTAGAACAGGTGGTAAGTAGCAGGATGTGTATAGTTGCTATATCTTTTAAGATAAAGGCTACAGTTCAGTGAAATGCTTTGCAGATTAATTTTATTCTTTTATATGTATCCATCCCATATTTTTTGTCTTACATTGTTACCGTTCTGTTCTTTACCAATGTTAGTCCAAATCAACTCCTTACCTTATAAAATAAAAAAAGGCTCTAAAAGTCACTCTTGTCACACAGAAAATGTATAATAAGCTATTTTGTCAGCATGTCCAAAACATCATATATTGTCACGATGACGTGAAAGTCGCACCCGACTTCAGATAAGCGGTGGAAAATGGATGAAGTGAAAGTCATTTTTACATCTTTACTTTTTTCATTGCCATTTGTTTTTTTTTAGCAGGGCAACATTTAGGGAGGTTGAGGCCTGGCTGATGACCTTTGATCATTACCATGGATTTGTTTTATTATAACCTTTTCTATACATATATACAAAGAAAAGTATTGTATTTTAGTGTAACGCCATCATTCTCCTCTTCCTACTGTTTTTGTACAAAGTTATGACATTTAAAGTGCAAACACACTTTGCACATATTTTCAATATTTTTCTCAAATAGCATGTAAATCTTTTTTTTGTTTGCTTTTTGCAATAGAAGTTATTATGTATTTTCTCTGTCCATCTGAGATGTTTTCACTACTTTTTCAGCTAATAAGTTGCCTAAAAAAGGGGGTTTATGACCTGTTGTATGACTCTAAACTATAAATATTTAACAGATTAAATAACTTTGTCTCTTCTCCTGTTTCCTTTAGACATGAGAGATAGACTGAATAACCTGCATCAGCTGCAGATTGACTCTGAGGGTTTCAGCACAGTCGAGCTGAGCACCCTGTCAGAGAATGGGGCAGCATCAGATCCTGACGAGGACCTGGACTGCGTCCTGAAGGAGGCTCAGATTATCCGTCTGGAAATCCAGCAGATCCAGAATGACATCAGTACACTGAAGGATGTGAACTACCAAACTTTAAACCAAACCTCACACCCTGTTGCCACAACGAGGGGCTCCAATGAAATCGGGGCAGACATTAAGCGCAGAGCAGAAGCTGTGTTGCAGCAGTTGCACACGATGAATGATCTAAACAGAGCTCTGGAGACTAAACTCGGCACCTCTGACCCCACAGCGCGAATTGCTCGAACACAGTACCATTGTCTCAGCAATGCTCTGCGGGAGGTAATGTTTAGATACAATGACACAGAGATGAACCACAGGGAAGCTTGTAAACGGAATATCAAGAGGCAAATGGAGGTGTTGGGCAAGGAGGTCAGTGAAGAAGAGCTGGAGGAGATGATGAGGGGAGAGGAATTGTGCCTGTTCAGCATCCATGTGATGGGAAAAACTGCCTGCTCCGCTCTCCTGCAGATCGAAAGCCGACACCAGGAGCTGCTGGAACTGGAGGAGAGAATCAAGGGGATCCAGGAGCTGTTCTTGGATGTGGCCGTGCTTGTAGAAGAGCAGGGAACAGCAACGGAAAGCATTGAAAAAAATGTCCAAAACACAGAGATGTTTATCCAAGGTGCCACAGTCCAGCTGGAAAAGGCTACAGCTTCTGATAAAAACAACCCCTGCAAGAAGTTGTTTTGTGGCTGCTTTCCATGTTATCACAATTAGATGTGATGAAGCCCTCTGTGACTGTAAAATACTGTCAGACTTCACTGGCTTTTTGGGAGAATGAACCCAAAGAGGATGGACAGTTTACTGAAAACTGAAACCTCTGAGCACGATGCCGAGAAGGGACACAGGTCAATAATGCAAAACCAAGCATACTGTATGTCATGTAGATTACAAACAATCAGGAACAGTGTATAACTTTTTAAAAAAGTAGTTTTCTATGTATATAAATACATACTGTACATACATACATACATATACATACATCTCTCCTGCAAATGGAGAAAATGCTGCTCATGTATCACCACTGATGTTGCTCAGGATGGGAGGTTGAATCAAATTTGATGCAGTCTGTTGGTTTTCCTTAATCAGGCTATTTTATATATATATTTCTTATTAATTGGCTTGAATTGATGCTGCTCTAAAGTGCTATGAGATGACTTTGTTGTGAAGTGATGCTATACAAATAAAACGAATAAATTTGAAGCTAAATGATAATTCAGTCTTATGAAAGCAGTATGTGGGTCACACAAGTCCTTTATCTGTGTGATGTATCTGTTCCAGTTCAATGTAGTGAGAAGATACTGACTCAGTACATGTGTTCTTCAAGACCAAATCATGACAGTTTTTCACTAAAGGGGAAAGTGTTTCTTCATTTAGTTTATTTGCTTGAAATAAACACAAGCAGCTTCTTCTAAAATTGTCATTGATATCCAACAAATAAGTTCCCAGAAAGCATAGGTGTTTATACTTGTGTTTGTGCTACAAAGCCCTTTGGTCATGTCAACTTAGCTTTTTCACTTCCAATGTTAATCAATCTGATTTTTTTTCAGTTAATATTTGAGATTAATCTAAAAACATAATTGAATCCCACTCATGTTGCCCAAAATCTGCCAGAAAAACAAACTATTTTCAGAAAATCTAAATAATAAAATGTAGTTGAACATTATAAGACTTTTAAAATATAATTATTTTAATGCAGTAGTTTGATGTGACTTAATATTCCATTTCTGAGGTTTTAACAAAGAGGTCATGATAAAGGCCTAACTCTCTAGAATGTCTCTTCCTTCTTTTTCTTGTGTTATTTTTATTTTATCTATTTATCGAATCACGATATTATTAACTAACTTTGTTGCTGCAGTAAAGAAAAAACACTCCATCCAGAAAACAAACATAAAAATATGCTCAACAAACGTGTTTTCATTCATCTGAGATGTTTTGTGCGCAGCTGCAGAGCTCGCGAGCTCACCTGCGTGCTCTGAAACCCACTGAAACGATGTGATGGCTCTTCTTCCTGCACTCAAACCAAAGATAAGTGTCATGCAGAAAAAAAGGCGTGATCTTCCGCATCAGCATACTCTGCAGCGTGTCTGTGTAATGCACGAGCCCTCCTAACTTACTGACTACATGGCACATGTTGAAATTTATATTTGTAACCGACAGCCGAGAAAAGAGGAATTGAGTCTTTCTTGGGTCGCTTCTTCTGCTTTACAAGATAAATAGTGTAGAATCGCCGGCAGGACAACACAGCGAGGTATGTGCGCTCTTTTCTATCATATTAAATGATCGCTCTGTCCATTTACGAAATGCTTCTGGCTGATTTTATTCTAACCTTAGTGTCGTCAGGATCCGCTTTTATTGATCCTGTCAGGTCCCTGGTGGTTATAACATCTTTAAACTTTTTGTAGGCAAATCCCTTCTGTGTAACAGTTCATCCATATAGGACGTAAATGAGTGTGAGAAATGAATTTATAGCTTATATGAAGCTGAGAGCGTCTCATCTAAGGAAGTAATCCACTGTTTCTGTTCTAAAAACTTTAGAAAAGCCAGAGACAATATGTGAGATAACAGAAACCCCAAAATAAACAAAGCAATCAAGCACTTCCTGTTAAAATAATCTATTCTTGCTCACTAATATCTAACTCATGCACTCATTTATTGTTATTATTATTATCGTCATTATGATTGTTGTTGTTATGGAAAACTGAAGAAAAACATACATTAGCATTGTTTGCCCTTTTTCCTACTGTGTAAGGTTTCCAAAGGGGGATGCCTATCTTTTTTAAATGTATATTTCAAACACATTTTTCTATTTTTACGTCCATATTATAGAAAAAAAACAACAAAAACCAGATAAAGGAGCCTGAAGCCTCAGAGTTCAAACTGCAGCACCTGCATTGCTTATAAATGTCTCTTTATAACAGTTTAAAGACTTTCAGTTCTTGTTTTGGGGATTTCATTCATTCCTGCTTAGAGTTTAGTTCTGTTCACAGATGTTAGGTTATGTTGGATCTAATAGTAAAGCTTACTCGGGGGAAATCCTTTATCGTGTATTGATCAACCATTTCATTTTTTAACTGCTTCACAGGCAGCATGATGTCTATTCGTGAACTTCTGGTGTTAAAGTGGATACACCTCTTCCCTCTTTGTCAGCCGCTGCAACACAAGCTAAAAGCATGAGCAGTTTAATAAACACATCTTTGCTTTTTGCAGCTAAAACTAAAACCAGCACTTGACAGAAGCTTCACACAGAAATGTCTTTTTCTGGCCACCTCCTAAATAGTTCTTAGCCTCTGTGAACCATAATTTGACCTGTTTTGTTCCTATTAACGGTAATTTCTTGATTGCATTACAAACTGAGGAAGCAGCTGATAAAACCTGCTTTGCAACCGCTGCGTATAGAGCTCACAGACAAAGTTTAGGTGGTCAGTTTTTATCCATAAATCTGATGTCTTCAGGGTGCCCAAACATTCACAGGATCCATTCCACCTCATTTTCTTTGTTTTCACAAAATTATAATCATAATAAAAGAATAATATCCTGTTGTTTCATCTATTACTGTATTTATTTAGCAGGAAAAAATGTTTTATTAGCTATTACCATAGCACAACTTTGACCTCTGGTCAGCAGGGCTTTGACCTCTGGTCAAAGTTGTGCTATTTTATTTCAACAAAGGGATACAAAGTGACTTACCTGACCTGTGGGATGATTTATAAGAGAAATAAAATACTCCTGCTGACATATTAATGTTTATTTTAGGGATGAAAGCATCTCTATTGAACTATTCCTTTAAAAAGGTCAGTTAAAGCTCCTTGCTCCCTTTTGCAGGTGAAATGAAGGACCGACTGGGTGATCTGCAGACCTTCATCTCGAAACCTGCAGAGGAAGAGCATAGCCCGGTGGGGGAGCAGGACGACGGCACAGAGGATGAGGTGCATCTGGAGGAGTTTGCGGTCGTGTTTGAGGGCGAGGATGTGATGGATGGCATCTACAAAGAGGCCCAGCTGATGAGGAAAGAGATGCTGTTGCTCAAATTGGATGTGAAGCGCCTGGGGAAGCAGAACACCCGGTTCCTCACGTCCGTCAGGAGGATAAGCAGCATCAAGCGGGACTCTAATGCGCTTGGTAGGGACATCAAGGCTAGAGGAGAAGCCATTTACGCACGGCTGGAGAAGCTGTCAAAGTTGAGCAAGAAGCTGGAGGAGGAACATGGTTGTATGTCGGCTGTGGCTCGCATGGTGCGCTCACAGTATGCCTCTCTGACCAGTGCATTCCACGAAGTCATGTCCGAGTACAACGAGGCTGAAATGGCCCAGCGGGAGAACTGCAAGACCCGCATTCAGAGGCAAGCAGAGATCATGGGCAAGGAGGTGAGCAGGGAGCAGATAGATGAGATGATCGAGACGGGAAAGTGGAACGTGTTCTCTGATAATATCCTACTGGAGGGGAGGACTGCCAGATCGGCTCTGAATGAGATTGAGAACAGGCACAAAGAGCTGCTGGAGCTGGAGAGCCGCATCAGGGACATTCACGAGCTCTTCTTCCAGATGGCTCTGCTGGTAGAACAGCAGGGCTGCATGCTGAACAACATAGAAGCCAATGTAGGTGCAACTCAGGACTATGTTGCCAAGGCCTCAGTGCAAATAAAGAAGGCTGAGAAATATAAGAAAAACAATCCGTGCAAGAAGCTGTTTTGTTGCTGCTTTCCTTGCTGTAAATGAGGCACAAGTTTTCATTTTAAATGAGCGTCCTTGCAAAGATGCCTATCAGCTCAAATGGAGCACTAACTTCAGCTTTAGGTGGTAGTATTGTCCAAACTTCACACTATAGAATTATTTTCTTCAGTCTGCTGTTGTAAGAAGAAGGCACACTCATTTTAAACCACACTTTCATATGCAAATGCATACAGTGTGATATGGTTGTTGCATTTCCTGATTGCAAGTTATTTAATGCAAGACTCTGCTTTTGTGCTATTACTTTCAGAGTTTTGATCATTTTACTTGTGATATAATGTCATTAAAGGGTGATGTATTGTTCAATAGCTGCCTTAGAATTGCTCATTCAGACCACATGAAACTGGAAATTGAAACAAGCCCAGTTCTTTGCAGACATTTCCTAACAGGTCTTCAGAAACAAACGGAGTCTTGTATGTGTTGCATAACCGCATGCAGGCCAGAATCATGTCAAAGCAGATGTAATCAAGGGCTTTTGTTAGCTTGCTTGTAAGAAAACTCTCAGGTCAACACATGTCTTTTTCAACCAATCACATCTACATAATATGGAAGGATTTTTCCTTTAAGCTTCTCTGAATAAGTGTGCATGTGTTATGTCAGGAAGGTCAGGGGTCTTTGACTTCTATATTTTGCTTTACTGTTCATGTATGATAGAGAAATCTCCCATGCACGGCAACCCATCACCCACTGGAAGGGAAGTTCCAGATATCAGCTGGTAATGTGAAGGTGAGTCAGACCATCACACTGTGCTTTAGAGTCACCAGTGGGTGTTTTTTAGAGTCTGATGTCTCAGAGTTGCTAGCTGTTGCAATGAGTTTCAGGGCTGAAATGATTGCACTTCCTCAGAAGCAGTGTGTGGTTTGTGGGGGCATTTCCAGGCAGCATGACTGGCCTCATTTTAAACATTGCGCCATGACATTATTAAGGTAGGATAATCTGTCATCCTTGTGGTTGGTCTGTTTTTTTTTTTGTCCTGCTCCTAGAAACTCACCAGGATCAAGATGGCTGAGTTGTTAAGGTGTTCCTCTCAGACAGTAATCCATGCCATTTCAAACCCTACTCATGGTTGAAAATGTCAACATGTGGATCTACTTGGAAATTCCTTTGCTTAAAAAATTAGGACACCTCCATGTACTGCATGAACAAGTCACTGAATTTCCTTAAACAGAAAAAAAGTCACTTTTTTTTGTTGTGGGTTGCCTTTTACATGGGAACAGATTTCAGGCTCATTGTTTTGCTACCAAAAAGTGTCAAATAATGTAAGGTCATCAATAAAGCTTTTGAGTTTTGGAAAAGAATTACAAATGGTGCTTAAAACACTGAGGGTGGGTAGTTATGGTGGTGGTTGGAATCAGTCTAAGTGATTTGGTGCCATCTAGCGGTAAGAGTTGGGAATTTATCATCTTTTCATGTTTTTCCTCAGATCTTTAAGAAGCTTAAGTTCCTAAAGCTTAGTCTGAAAAAAGGATATTAGCTGCTTTGACAATAATCTGCATAACATTTTGAATGCTAGGATTGTTTGTACATCAACACAACATACTTTACATCTATTGAACATTCTTGTATTCTTACTATAAAAACTAATCAAGTCCAAATACTGTCTAAGGTGTGGTGCTATATTACTTTACTCATTCAAAATGGTAAATTAGGTGTTGCATTTTACCCATCTACAGTAGATTTTTTACTGTAATGTGCTACCACAGTAGTCACCCGGGTAGACGTTGAGGGTTAAAATTTATAAGACATAAGAATTCAAATGTGATGAAAGGGGCGGCAAAGCTGGATAAGAACGACAGCAATTTAAAACAAATTAAAAACTGTCTCTTTATTAAACTGCTTCAATAGTCAAACATCTGAAGCTGTGGTCAAAAAAACACTTCAACAGGAGTGAAAATGAAGCTTAAAATACTGATAAAATTGTGTCGAACTCCAGGCGCAAAGACTAACTGCATGTCTGAAATATGAGCAGCTTAAAGCCTCTTGTACGTCTTATTTATATGAATCCAAACAGGCTCATGTACAGGTTCATGCTGAGTTTTTATATGAACCTGCTGGTATCAAATGGAAAAAACAAAGTGAATATTTACAAAAATCAACGCACAGTGCCTGAGAAATAAACTGTAAAAAGGAGTCTGCAACTGGAGTGATAAATACAATTTCCAAACTCACATGCAGAACATAAAATACCTGCAACTCAAGCAAAGACAACCCCTCAGCTTTAGGATTTTTGTTTTACAGTACATGCAATCATGTGCAAATCAATAATTCACATCTAAGCTAACTGAGGCAGATTTTTCACCAAATACAAGTACCAATACAAAAATAGGAAACAGACCAAACATAGACTGGGACTAATGAATAAAAAAAAAAAAGATGGGATCAGTTTGGACTTTATCCCCCCCAAAAAACCAAACATTTAAAACCGTCCACAAAAAAACTCAAAATCAATGTTTTCAATTCTAACACATTCCTATTTGTAACATTTCAAAGTTACGAAAAAACATTTCAGTTTGTTCACAAAGAAAATGCATCAGGGTCACCTCTCATCAGACCCTGTTTTATCCTAATGATACATCCGATACACCCCCCCTCCCTCTGCCTGACAGCCTAATGAGCCCACAATAACCAAGTTGTGGACGAGCTAATAAAGCTACAACCCTGAGACACCATAAACACAGAATACATACAGATCCAACGCATACAACCATTATTAATGATGATTATAACTAAAGTGATGAGCGTGTTCAATATGCTTCTTAAAACCTGGCCAGCAGGGTTTTATGAGGTCTGACTGAAGGGGAAGGGGGGGTTCAAGCTTCCGGCTTGTTAACCACAGTCACTGATATTTATTTATGATAAATTTATCAAGTACATTCATTATTTTGCTGGCTACGTGTAGATTTTTTTAAACAAAAGAATCCACAAACAATTGCTGGTTGCTTGTCAAAGTAGCTGGTAGACAAAACACAGGGTAGCGCCATAAGGCTGAAGAATAGTGTTGCTTTTGTCTCACCCTGACGAACATGCGAGCCCATTAGATAAAAAACAGAGTTGAAAAGAAGATAATGGACCACCACTGTTATTGCGATCATGACAATGCTCCACGTCCACAGTCTGATCATCCTTTGAAACGGCATACACCGTGCACAGATGTTTGGTCAGTATTAAGCTTCACTATTAAAGCCATGAAATTTACTCATTTTAAGCAGAACAACGGGGTCACTCTAAGTATCGGGGGGGGGGATTTCAAATAGTTAATGATACCAGTAAACTGTTCCAGTTTAGATGCAGTAAAGAAATCTCATTGAGATGTTCTGATCAACCTCATGACTGGAAAATCAAGTGTATCTTAAATTAAGGCTCTACTCTTACCACGAGTGCAGCACAGTACTGGCTTTTTAATATAAAAATGAAAACAAATCTAAGTGAAAAACACCTAATTACTTACACATTGTCAGAGAAGCTCAGGGCAGAGCTTCAGCACAGTGATATTAATAAATGTATCAGTGGAGGACACAATAGACATGTTTACAGTCCTGATCTGGGACTGCAGTTGTGGCTGAAATATTAATTGGCTTGCAGCTGGCTTTTTCTTGGTTATTGGATTGTGGAACAAAGAACCAATAATAGTTCAGGATGTTCCACTAGGAAGTGTTTTTTGAGGCGTGAAGTGACTAATGTCTGTAAACACTGGAGGAAAATGTGATAAGAGTTCTTATGGTCACAGAAATGTCCAAAAGATGATCTCTTTGATTACGCTACTGGTTTGAGAACAGATCGTAAGCACCTTCCTTCTTTTGTGAGCTCTCTGGTGAAACACATGCACGGCAGAGGGATTGCTTCCTCCCGACGAGCAATGGTGTTGAACTTGCATTTCTTCAGATGGTCGGCCATGCTGGTGATGTTTGCAAACTTCCACTCATTCACCGTACCAAAGGCTGTACTGAAGCGCCACACCTGATAAAGAACAGAAGAGTTATCAACTGCTTTCTATGTGATGAGCACAAGATAAAAGACAACTTTAATTTTAAATAAGCATGTAACAAAAAAAGCTCAAACCTTATCTGTGATCTGCCATGAAGGAGATCCATCATCTCGCCTTTTCTTCTCCCACAGCAGGACAACCATGCCACGCATCTGGAGCAAACTGGCACACACATCCCTCATAGTGCGGGATGCTCTGGACAGTTGGCACAGGCTAAAGCTGTCCAAAAAGCTTGCCACGTGTTGCAACACTTCAAACGGGAGACTGCTAAACTGATCGCACTGAGAGCTCATGTGCCGGGTCTTTTTGGAGAAGGCGTCTCCAGTTTTCAAGGGCAAACCCGGCTGCACCCCGAAAGATCCAAGGTGCCTGTCGTGGATGATTCGGAAGCCCTGCACAGATGGGCAGAATCGTCTTTGAGAGTAGGTGCAGCCGTAATAAGCCAAGGGGCAACGCTGCTCCATCCAGCCGTTGAGCCCAGCATGAATGTCCCCGTGGACGTTTTTAAAATGAGAGGAGAACTCATCACGTCGGAACAACTGCCCGCACACAAACGTGAACATGGAGCGTTGTTTGGTCTGATATCGGGCAACACACTCGAGCACTAGGTCCAGCCTGAGAGTGTGGAAGGGGCTGGGGTTGGAAAGCTGTGGACTGGCATGATCGCAGGCCGAGGCTGAAGCAATATCACCCACCATGGTGTTAGTTGCAAGGATGGCTGAAGGGAAGGAGAATGTTTGTGTACCAAAGTCAATGTGGTAGCCATCAACAAACCTGCTGTCGGAGATCCCTCTACCTCCTGGAGAATCGCCGAGGCAAAAGAGCAAAGCTGCAGTGATGAGGTCTATACCGTGAAGGCCCATGGGATCATCTGCTACCTCCAGGTCAGATGTGTCCACCGCTTTGTCCTCCATTTTTGCTCGAAACAAGTATGGGTCTGACAGCAGGGCCCGGCGTCCATTAAATGTAAACATACTGATTCCTCTAAGCACCTCTACATTCTGCAGTTTACGTTCCAAACACCTGTACCTGAGCTCAGAGGGTAAGTGTTGCAAAAAGTTATTTCTAACATGATCGGATAACAGGAATGGCATTGGAGGTGCAAGCGGGGCGTGTTGAGGCAAAGGCGGCTCCAGTGCTTCAACTGGCATATAATTCCTAGGCATCTCAGGCCAAACAAGGTCGGAATTATCTATCGATTCCTCCTCCTCATCCAAGTCCTCCTTTTCTTCGAAGAACAGCTCAACAAAGTGGTTTTCTTCAGCCCAATCAATAGATTCCTCTTCCCCATCTGTTCCTACAGCACAATCAACTCCACCCACTGCTCCAAGCTCACATTCTGGATCAGAGTCACTCTCTTGCATTTCTACATTCTTCCCGTCCTCAGTGACATACACACTATGACTATCACCATTTTCTCCATTATGGAGTGCTCCATTCTTATCGGTGTTTTCACCATTTAAATTCCCAACGATTCCATCAATTTCACTAGAATTAGTCAGGATGTCCAAGGCAGCTGCCAAACTTCTGGTTGTCTCCACCGAAGCCCTGTACAAGTCATTGTAAGGTTCATCCTCCATTTCCACCGTTCCACTATCTAAGACGTTTTCCTGCAGATCTGAGTTTGTGGCCATTTTATCACTTTCAATCACTTGTTTATCTCCGTTCTTTGAAACAGTGGTTGTGACTTTCAAAGACTCCAACAGCATCCTCTGATCCTGCAAAGCCAAAGCCATGTCGAGCTGCTCCACCTCATCAAAGTCTTTACTCAAGTTTTCATAGGACTTACGATCAGCATAGCTTACAGGCCAGCGGTTCCACTCCATAGTACAACATACTATACTTGCAGGGCATGTCTCAAGATGTTGTGCCATTTTGATCCTTGGGATTGTGAAGGGGCAGCCAAATCCACTGTTTAAGCAAGGCTGACGCTCATATGGACATAGCAGGCGATGTTCCTCAAGTTTGCATGAATGAAAAACTGCCCCACAAACAAGAGGACAGCCAATGAGATCACAGGAGACACCTGGTTCTGGTCTTAGCATGCATCTTCGGTTGATGCATTTAAGGCAGTGGGGGTGCAGGTTCTCCATTTTTATTGTGTTGAGCTAGAGCCAATAAAGTTGATGGTGGATGGGGTTCAACACTGTAAACAAAACATATGCATTATAATAAAATCATTAAAAAAAAAACACAGTAAGTCTTATGCTCGCAACGTATTTTCTTATTAAACCAGCAGTGATGACCACGTGTGTTGGGCAAAGATTATATGCTCAGGAAGATTTCACACCATCTTTCAAACATTTATTTTGTTACTAGTTTGTGATCTTTCACCCTTAAAGCTCAAAGTCTTGACATTACTAATACATTTTAGAATGAAATCCGGTAAAAAAAAAACAAGTCTTTTATCATTTCTACCATCTATTGCAACCACAAGAACACCTGGTCACAAATTTCAGGGAATGATCCAGCTGTCAATAGATTTGTATAAATAAACAATTAATTAAATACTCTTAACAGTGCAGCACGTCCAAACAACAATACAACAGAGTTCAGCTATTGTCTAAGTATTTACTGCCTTAGCCAGCAAAAGCTAAGTTACGCAAGCACAGCTGGCAAGTTAGCAAACAGCTAAAAACATAAACAACACAACAGCCAGTTTATCAGCATCTAACCAGTTGTTCTTATGGCTCATATATCCTGTCAAAAGCCTGGTGAATTGTATTAACTTGTTTTAGCGACACAAACTTAGCTGATAATACAAAACCAATAAAAGAAAAACAACTTTTAATAGCTAAACAAAAGATCATCAACATGGCCAACCAGTTAGCATTAGCTGCTATACTTCGGTAGCCTACTTAGTCAGCTAGCCGGTAGCTTCTGGAAACACCTTACCCGAGTTATGGGAGTATTCAAGTGACTTTCCGTTATATTTCTTTCCTTAAATTAGCTTTGTCGATATCACCAAAGCGGAAACAATTGCTATATAGGCTGCTTGTAAAATGAATGTGTCCAAATCTTCTTATCTTATGAACTGGATGCAGCTGGTTCTGCGGCTCTGAGTCCTTCGCTCCTCTGAGTCGGACGGTCGGAGGTGTGCTGATCCTGGTCCGAGGCGCCACCTTACTACGTCATCACGTAAAGTGACCAGCGATATTTAGGTTCATGGGCGCAGACCTGACTGAGTCTGTCACTGAAATAGACACACTGGGGAATACCCCGAGAGCTGTTTTACATTTAATTGCTTCAAATAAATTAAATAA
>JBAMHV010000021.1:16914587-16934304 GCA_037177535.1 Pseudomugil gertrudae
TATATTGTAGGTATGTTATGTATTCAAATTTCAAATGTATGTGCTCAAGGAAGAGGTTTTAAAAACACACCAATGAGGCAAAAGAGAAAGGTTTTATTTGTGTATATTCGTAAAAATCAAGAAATCAACATATAAACACAAAATACTTAACATTTTCATCAATACAAATCAAACCGGCCCATCTGTGTATTTCTATGCTCGCTTCTCAGATTTATAATATCCCTGATTTATGAGGCAACCTCTGAAATGTGATGAATATTAGATAAGGTGAGCTGTGCCTCTCGTGCTGGATAGAAACGTCTGGAGCGAAGCCACAGTCTCCCAAATACCCCTGTGATCAGCAGCAAGATGACCAACAACCCTCCGAGGACAAAAGTCTCCACCGGAGGAACTCTGCCAGCATCTACAGAGAGGGAGAGATGACGGCGGAATCATATTTATACAAACTGTTCTTATTATTCAAGTTTGTGAGCTCTTAAAATTTCAAAGAAATATAAACTGCATAAATACATACTCAGATTGGGCTTCTCACTGTCACTAAGTACTCGCTTGATTGGTCCATAAGACACTGTGTGTGACAGTGGGATGTCTCTCCGTATTCTCAGGAACGCATCCTCAACAGAACAGTTCTGCATGCCAAAGAATGAGCAGAAAATATGTGCTATTAGTTTCAGTTGCAATGAACTTCTATCTTAAACAAAGACAGCTTAAGCACCAGTTCTTATGAAAAATATCTCGAAGCTGATGGGTCTATATTTGGTACAGAGGCTTCACATATAACATGCTACTTGTCTGAACTGGTCTGCAGCTATCAGTTTAAGGTATGGGTGTTGCCTGAGCTCACTCACAGGCTGGCACAGTCCTGGGGTGTTGTGACAGATCTGGACGTTGCAGTGAAGGAAGACATTAGTGTAAGAGCTGCCGACAAACTTAAACATTTGTATCCTGAACATGGCATCGGGACCCTCCCCATTCTTCATCACACCGAGAGTTTGTTCATTTGCCAACACCGGACAACTAGAAAGGGAGAGAAAAACAGTCATTACAGCCAGCTCATAGTGAGTTTTCTATTTAGAATGAAATACCACACTTAAAATGTACAAATGAATCAGCGTAAGCTCTTCTGCTGAATTGTTCATGTATGAAAAAGTGTCATGGAAGGTAATAAAACACAAAAAAACACAACTCTGACTGTTTTCTCTTTAGCATTTGGGAAATCTGTGTGCTTTTCAGTGTCCTGCTGTTGGCAAATACTGCCTGGTTGTCCAGGACATGCACAGCTGTTGAACTGAAACGCATGTGGCCTCTCAGACAGGAGTCACATGACCTGGCTCGGGGAGTTGTTGTTTGGCCAGCTCTCTAGGCAACAAATTCTCTTATTTCAGATTTCAACAGCACTCCAGCAAGAGGAGTTAGTGCTGTTTGCAAAAGTAGAGCAATAACATGGTCACAGAACACGCAAAAAGCTATCTTCAAGAGATCTTTTGACCATTTTATTCCAACTGTTTGAGCTGTGAGATAAAAAGGCTATAAGATGTTAACTTCTTTATTTCAGCAGACCTGTCTCTGATGAATGTATACTGAATATTGCTGTATGGATCACTGATTGGGGTCGCCCAGCATCTCTCCATACGAAGCATCAGGTGAGCTGGTATCTATGAGACAAGACAGGGTTAGATGGAAGTTGGGTCATTCTTTACACAAGTAAACAGTTCTCCATAATGAGCCATGAAATGCTGACTCATAACAAGTAAACAACAGGTGTACCAAGAGGTTATAACAACATAGAAGTAGTACAGATCTCGTAGTCATGTGTGGAGTGTTACATTTCCAGTATCTATCCGCATAGCATATTGCTTAATGTTGGGCAACTATGTGGTTAAACTGATCCAAATATAGCTGTCTGTGCTAATAATATATGGAATACTTTAGTCTAAATGTCAATTAATCAATCAATCATACTTTTACATCTACAATTAAGACTCCTCTTTTTTAAAAAAAAAAACAATTTTTCTGCTCTTTCATATTTATAGATGACATGAATGAGAAGTTTAGTTAATAAACATAAGATCTGATTAAATCCCATGGGTAAAACAACAACAACAAAAAGGTTTTTTTTTCTAATACCATGAAAACTTTCACATAGATGTTATCGTCCAGAGTCAGTGAGGGCACAGTCGTCCATCTGTCCTCAAAGGCATCATCCTTATACAACAACATTGACACTGAGAAATTCCCATCCTCTGTGTTCAAAGTGATGGTTCTGCAGGAATAAAACAAACTATCACTCTGTTGTTTTCTAGTTGAGTCATATGTTAATAATAGTTAAAAGAGAACTAACCTGACATCCACTCTGATCATGTTTTCCCCGTTGGGTTGTTGGACCATGTAATTGATGGGGTAGCGGCATACAAATGTAATGTTGATGTAATTCCTCGTGATAATATCGGAGTAATTATTGTGTATGGTGTTAATAAACATTATGTGTGTATCATCTGAGGCCTAAAGATGGGTTTAAAGAGAAAACAATGCACAGTTTAAGTTTTCATTGTAACAATGCTATATCTTATATATATTTTCCTGTGCAGTTAAATTTGCCTGTAGACGTTAGGAAAAACATATCCTATCTCACACGGGAGCCGCTCCAGAACTTACAAATTTCATGGTATCTTTATACAAACAATATATGAGACCTGTTACATCAACATGTAGAGAAAACTTTGCTCATAGCCTTGTTGTAAACAATTCGATGCTTGTCTTCTGCCCCCAGTGGACACATTTTGCACTACAATAGTTTTGACCACATGGTGATACACTCATTGTATATCTGAAGTTATTTATAATTCTGGTATTATTCAAAGGCAATATAAAGGTTTCGACTTGTAAAAAATATATATTTTACTTGCTTTTATTTATTTGACCAGGTGAGCAGAAAGTTATATAAGTAGATATCTCTTAAAAAGAGTACATGTTATCATATTCTGGCTGACCTATACAAATATTTCTATTTCAAATGAATCTCTAGATTATTTCCTTGCTAACAAGTTTATTTAGGTGGTTTGTGAAATATTTAAAAAATGTTTTTTTTAAAGCAAGTCAATTATTTTCTCATTGAGTCTAAAATGACTTAAACAGACAATTCATGACATCCTCTACACAAAACAGGAAGAAAGGTGTCCAATGAGAAGCTTCTTCAGATCTGCTGCAACATGGAAAGATACACAAGGTCATTCCTGGATCCATCAAGAGCTCAAATTAGTCCTTTAGTTTGACTAACAATGGATGATTTTAAAATAAAGGAGTAACAAGTTTCACACTCTAATCTGCTGATGCAGATGAAACCATAAAATGGGAACAGGTGAAAAACGTGGTGTCTGGGTTGGATGGTTTAGATGGAGGATGACTTCTGATGTCAGGGTGCAAAACGAATCACATATCTTTTAATGCTTTAACCACACCATGACAGACGCTGCTGACAGATCTCACAGCGAGCATCAGATCATGCTGGCACTTAGTAATACAAAGGCACAGTACAGGAATATCACTGAAACACAAGCAGGGCTGCTCTCATGTTTCAATAGAATGTCTGGCCTGTAAACCTGTGCATTCTGTCATGTCCTCACTAAAGATGATGGCTAAAAGGGTCCCCAGTCAAGGTGAAAGCAAGACTGACAGCAGTGACATTCTTCTTCTTTAGCAACATCCACCTCACACAGAGCAGACTGCTTTCTCCCTGCGGCAAGACAAAAACCTGTAAATGTTGCAGGACTGGGAGATTTTCTCCCCACTGAGAGCTGCGTTAACCTTTTGCTTGCTTTACAAGAAACATTTCCACGCATACCAAGCAAGGAGTTTAAGGACACTCATGCTGAAGCAGGGACTTAAACCTCAGCAAAGTTCATGAGAGTGGATGGATTAAAGTGATCAGGGGCTAGTTGGACGCAGATTTATGTCCCTCCTTTCAGTGAACTTCAACAAATACTCAACATTTCCATATAAATCCTGATAATTTAGAGCTGCAAGGCCATTCAGGGTCCTCTTACTGGTCTGAATGAGGCCCTGGGCTGTTATAAGAAAGAGGGACAACACGGCCCCTTTTTCTTGACACAAACAGTCACTCCCCTCTTCTTTTCTCTTTACTACTTTCTGTATGGGCCGCTGACTATGTGCCTTTCTCTGTCTGTCTTATACTCACTACAGGGCATTTCCATAGGACTCATATAAACACAGAGCCTTATAATCCACAACTATCTCCCCAAAAGAGAAAAAGTTATTTCTACTGTTACCAAAAAGAGTTAAATCAGGCCCAAGTGACTTCTTTTTGTACCAAAGATCCTGACAGAATGGGGAAAAAACACTAGACATCGTAAAATAGCTAATTTATTATGATGAGGATTTTATGTTACCAATAATGGATAGAAAGAGTAGTTTGTCTTTATAACAGTTAAAGCTTTTGTCTTTTTCTGTTGTGTAGAGCTGTCCTAAATGTCCGAGTTCACGTGCAACATTTGATTAATTAGACCCTTGACTTCTGCAGATGTAATCTGACTGAAAAATCTTCATATGCTACAAAGAAAAGGATTAATTCAATACTGAGCAGCATACCACGATGGTCCCACAGTCTGAGAGGTTGGTCTTGATGCTGAAAACATAATCGTCTCCGACTTCAACGCTCCGACACTCTGGATCATTTAGATGCAAATCCCAAACCTAAACAGACAAATACAATTAAAGCTGATTTCAGATACTGATAAAAAAAATAACCAAAAGAAAGTATTTTAAATCATTTTATTTTGCAAGATATTTAAAGTAAAATATGGGTCAGTTTTGTTGGTGCTGACTTACATGAACTGGAGGCACTTTGTTGAGGAAAAAAGCACTCGGAATAACAACTTCCATGTGGTCGTTGGTACAAAAGACTGTTTCATTAAGCTCTAATAGATTCAAATAGTAAAAACAGGAAAAAAAACATTACAGAAAAAAGATGTCAAATGAAGACAAGCTGATAATTTTCATGTCAAATGTGCACTGCCATAACCCTTATGCAGACTTTTTGCACGATCAAGAACTCAAGAAAGGGTAAAATCTGATTGCAAAAGCTACCTGTAGAGATTAGAATAAACATAATGCTGCTCACATGTTTAATCCTGACAATATTTCTGTTCATACCTCCAGACTTTGAAGACTTGTAGTATATTAGAAGTAATCTGATTTACAATCACATTTCCACCAGTAGAGTAGGTATGACACAATAATTACCTCCCCCAAGGAGGTAAGTTATGTTGTCTGTTAACAACATAACTCCAAACATTATTGATGGATTTTGATCAAATTTTCAGGATATGTTGGGAGTGTCACTGGGAACAAATGATTAACCTTTGGTGGAGATCCAGAACTAACATTCAGTAACATTCTGGTGCTGCTTGGCGGAGGTCTGCGCTCTCAGAGAGCTTTTCTAGTTTATTAATGTTTTTTATTGAAGTTAAATTAATTTAAAAACTTGCTATCAAAAAAGCAAAAGAAAAACTTTGACCTTTGACATTCATCTCCAGATGTGCGTGTGGTGTGTGCAGTGTCCACTCACCCTCTACAGGCTCCAGAAAGACTGCTGAGGTGACCATGTTCATGGTGAACAGTAACCAGGCAAAAACTACACAAGCAGGCGCCATCTTCCAAACACTGTCCGACTGGTTCCTCTGTGCTTGACCACTCCACTATCTTCGGTCCTTTCCCTAAAAACTCTGAATCTTCTGTGTGCTATACACTACAGCTCACTGTCACCAGAAGACGAAGTGCCCTTCTCTTGCTCCAACCCATGAAACACAGCTCTAATCAACTAAGAGCCTCCCTCCAGGCCTTAAAACACCAGCTTGAATGATGCCCCCACCGACAACAATGAGATTCCGCACGTGAATGGGGGGCCTGAGGGGAGTCCAAGGTAACACGCATGACACCGCCTACTACGGTGATGTCCTCTTAGTAAACACCTTATAATGGTTTCTTACCACAGGGAGCAACAAGACGTCTGGTAACCATGAAAGAGGACCAGCAGCACGGGGCTGGCACTCTTTGTTGTCTCCATCTTTTGTCTGGGCACTTTAAAATCTTTAATAGTGCGGGAATCCCAGTCAGTCAGGTGAAAAGAAACTCATTACGAGTCAAGGGCAATTCAGTGACAAAGCATAGGACTGGTTTGTATGCGTGTGGTTGAACACACCATAAAATACGACAACTTTGTGCAAGAGATAGAAAAATAGTTTCCAATGCATTAACGCGTGTTAAGTTCCACATCAGTCCCAACTTGACCAGACAATTTGTAAGGACTCAAGCTGAAAAGAGGCGCAAAAGCTCTTCCCATTTTTCACTTTTTATGAGTTTTATTTACAACATCAGTTTCTTGTGTTTTTTTTACTTGCAAATGAGAAGGGCATCATTCAATGTGAGACACGACTGTTTGGCATTGTTTTAACAGTTAAAAAGCTTCTCATTAAAGAAAATTCTGACCGCATCTCTCGTCCTTGCTCCAGCTGTAAGGCAGGAATACAGCGCTTTGGTGAGAAACAAATACAGATAGATGGCGCTTTCTTCCGGAGTCCCCTTTAAAAAAACAAACTAGAAAAGCAGTCTAAGAGCGCAGACCTCTGCCAAGCTGCACCAAATTGTTACTGAAAACTTTAAAGTGATCCAGAATCCAGGATCAGTAAAAACATAACCTCGTTGGCAGAGATGATGAACATGTTGAATCTAAATGTGTTTTTATTCAAACTTTTAGTGTTACAATAGGTTTTTGATTAAGTTTGATATATTCTAGGGATCTACAGCTCCTAAAAATAAATCTTTACACGAAACCACAGTAAAATAAATAAATTAATAAAAAAAATCTATGTATTGTAATTTCAGTTGCTTTGAGTGTCAGATCAAAATCATAAAACACCTTTGTACTCTCTTCCTATAAAGGAATGTATCTCCAACAATAATTAGTCAGATTGTAACAATAACTTAAACAGTGTAAAGATTTAGTTTCTGTATTTTTTTTACATTAAAATTTTTTTTGGATCATCATGTTTTGTGTGTTTATATAAAAACACATTTATTTATGTTTTTTTTATATAAAAACCCAAGAAATAATTATAAAGTTATTTTAAACAAACACCTATTTTCTCTCTTCTTACAGACATTTTTCTGACACCATGGAGCAGCGAGGTTTGTATCAAAGAGGATCCAACCAAGAACTGATCCAACTTCAAAGGTCCCTTGACATTACCATGTCAGAAAATGGGTATCTGAGACAGTACTCACTCTGTGGACTCACTACAAGGACCTGAGAGGCTGAGAGAGACAAGCCCTGCCACAACATCGAGCACAAAGTCTCTACAGAGAGCCAAACAGAGTGGAAGGCTGTCAAAAAAAAAAGATGGAGGACAACCAAAGAGAAGTTGAGGTCAGTCAACAGCACATAACATTTTGCCATTTTAGACTGAATAACACGTCACACATGAGGAGACGCTGCATGCCTAAAGAAAGCTTTTGAGAAATATTATCTGACTATTTCTTTAAATTATAAATCGTTTTCTTGCACTTATTTAACTTGCACTTAAATTAAATTTTTGTTTACACATAAATTGATTCTTTTACCAAATATTTCTTCTCAAAATGACAACAGTCTCAAATCCAGTCTCCTTAAAAGCTCCTCTATTCACTCTTTCTGGACACCACTACTTTCTTTCCCTGTATATGTTTTTATCCCTCTACCTTTTCTACCCTGATGTAACCAGCAATGATTGTGATTATCAGTCCAACATCTGCCAAATAAATCACTCTGCAGCATATTCTACCTGTGATCTGTTATCATTGATGTGTAAATGTGGGTATGAGTCATAAAATACTCTTTTTTTCATGATTAAGGTGTCCTCTCTAGATTTTAACTGAAGTTCCTGCAATCCACATCAATGCACATTTAAGTGACTACTAGTTGAAGAGGATTTCTGTTGCGACTGGACAACTTGTTTGATCGTGACTGCTCAAGTTTTGCTTAAATGCCTGAATAAAAACTTTACTGTAATTTAATATATTGATTATCTTAAGTGATCGACAAGGTAAAGACACAGAAGATGCATTTTAATGCAGTTGTTTTTAAGCCAAGAAACTAAACAGACGGGAGGATGGGTGCTCAAATTAAGATTAGGAAAGCCAGAAATGGTTGCTACATTTTAATTACGTAAATCATTGTTCTAGTAAACTTTATTTTAAAGCAATAGTGAGTATAAGAACACTTGAAATAAGGGAGGTATTGCTTCACAATTTGCCCCTTCACATAATATTTTACTAATGATGTGAAACACAGCTAGGTGGGTTCATTATACCAACTAGAAAAGCACTCTGAGAGCGCAGACCTCTGCTAAGCAGCACCAATGAAAATTTCAGAGATCCAGAATCCAGGATCTTTTCTGGATCTTCATTAAAAGTTAATCAGTTGTTCCCAGTGACACTCCCAACATATCCTGAAAATTTCATCAAAATCCATCCATGATTTTTTGAGTTATGTTGCTAACAGACAAACAAACAAACAGAAAAATCCGGTGAAAACATAACCTCCTTGGCAGAGGTAATAAAAACACAGGACAAAAAGAGCTGGTTATATCCTGTTGGGAGTTTTTTATTTCCTGAATGCTTTAAGTTCACCTCAAGGTGACTTCAATGTTGAAACCCATTTTCAGCTGTTATATATAAATGCATATAATAATAACATTCAATTAACATTATACAGTTTAGTCAATTAAGTTAAATTTGCCTAAACAACATCAAAACATCTGCTCCAAAAATGTTCAAATATGACAGCAAATATTAAAGAAGCATGTTGTTACATCTTCTCAGTAATTTGATAAAAATGTCGTCTTGGAAATGTAATTCTCATTTTCAGGAGGCTTATAAAAAAACCTGGAATGTGTGAAAATCATCGCTGTTGTGTTTAGAGTGAGCTCTCTGCGGCTGCTTTTACTAGCGCTGGAATCCCATCACACCCAGGTCGTTGTTCGGATTCACTCCAGAGCCTCAGTGTCGTCAGTAAACAGATCGGCCAGGTCAGCCACTGTCAGTACGGCAGCCTCAGAGTGCTTCATGGCTGTGCTGGTGTGACTGGAATTAAACACAGATGTGGTGCTGATGAGACTCTCCCCATTCTCAACACTGTATTTTTTATTTAAAGTAAAAACCGGGTTTGCTTTTTACACACCTTTTTTCCGCTGTCTTCAGCATGGTTTGCATTCTCTCTTCAATTGTTGATTTGATGAGAAATCTGTGAACAAATGTTGGTCTGGTGGACAAAAAAAAAAAACAGAAATCAAGCTGAATTACATCAAGTATTCATTTAACTTTTATCACAAACAAACACAAATAATCTTCATCTTACAAATCTTCTCGATTGTGTTCATTAGTTAATAGCTCTACTGAATTAGTTGATCATTACAATAGGAATGGATGATTTTTGTTGTTCTTTCTATGAAAACTTTTGCTTGTTTCCCATTGTTCAGGCTGCAATATGGCTCAGTTATTTTCTCCATAGTCCATCAAAACGCCCCCATCTTTCTGTTTTTCCCGTCTTCCTGCCCTATCCACATGTACAAATGGTTCTTCTGCAAGACAATATCTTTACTCCTGGAGATGGCACATGGCTCATGGAGTATATACATGGAATACAGCTATCTACATTCTAACATATATTAACGTAGCAATATGAGCACAACTTAGTGTTTTGTAGTTAGATGAATATGCCACCTGCATGTGCATTTTATTTCACAGGCCAAAGCAAGCTGCCTGTTCAGTCCAGTTACCAAACATTTGATCTTTTTTCAAAGAATTACAGACTGGTGAGCAATCCAGGTGTACCCTGCATCTTGCCTGCTAACTGCTGGGGTAGGTTAAAAATTCCCTGCAACCCTCAATGGGAATAAACAGTATAGAAAATAATGAATGAAAAATACAATAATTTACCTTAAAATCATTGCCTGATACCTTAATAAACCCTGTTATAACAGATTGCTAAGTCTATTCTTCATCAAGTTATAGCAGGATGCAGCAGGATCTGAAACTGCCGACTATTATCCTATTATGAAAAGACTGAAGAAAGCATCTTTGACTTGCTCTTGTTTTAGGGGTGTTTTTAGATGTAACCTGCTTTGTGGCTTTAACAAAACTTTCATTTTATTTTCAGTATAATTAGAGCTGCCTGTAACTGTAACTGCAACTGGGACTGTGTGTCTTTTGTATAAATAAAGTTAAACAAAGACAATTAGCACTTTAACTGTGAATTAGCAGTTGTCTCAGTGTAGTTCCAACTTCATGCGGGAAAAGCATAACTCATGGGTTAACAGGAACAAACTTCCTGCCGCTTACTTGGTTTGTCCGATCCGGTGCACTCTGCCTATTGCCTGGAGCTCATGAGCCGGGTTGAGGATTGGTTCAACAAGCAGGACGTGTGTTGCTTCGATGATATTCAGTCCATTGGAGCCAGTGTGGAGAGGAAGGAGGAGAATATTTATCTTCTCGTCGTACTTAAAAGAACTCAGATTCTCCTGAAAAGTTAAAGTCAGTAAGGCACAATCAGCATCACCCCTGGATCAAGACATGTTCTGCAACCATTTATTTGCTTATCACAAATTTCAATCAGCAAACTACATGAATGAATTATTTAAAAACGTTTTATATGGCTATTTGTTTTATATTTAAAAAATATTTTTATATTTGTCAAATATACATTATATAAAATATTCTTGTATTTCCTGTTTATCACTATGACAAACCTGATATCTGCAATGTGTGTGTGTGTGTGTGTGTGTGTGTATACATAGTGGATGTATGGGATACTTAAAATTTAATCAGGTCAAATGTTTGATTTATTCTGACAAGGTTTATATTACAAGTGACCTTCAATAATCATCTATATTTTATAGGTGGTATTAGGTAAAAAGCTGCTGTCTGGTCACAGTTCAACATGTAGAAACAAAGTCAAACCTGAAATTTGTGAATGCCATTGATTTGCGAAAAGTCCATGTTATTGTCAAACAAGGCCTTAGCGATGATGTCAAGAACACTCTGCCACTGTTCCACAGAGAGGAAGAAAGAAACCAGGTTATATCCAAACTCAGCATCACCATCGCACATTGATACAGAAAGTTTGCAGTCACCGTGGAAAAGACCAGACACTTAGCACCCGGGTCGGTCACTTGAATCCTCTTCAGTGTTCTCACTACAGCCTCCACTTTGGTTGAGTGGCTTCCCTGAGACAGGAAGAGAATGTTATTATAGATGTATGTAGCATCAGTGTAAGTCTTAAACTATCATTTATAATAAAAAGCTAAATGCTTCTCAGCTTATGTCACATAATAGCGGTGTCAGTGTCTGACCTTGACTGGTATGTCTTGGTCCTGACTGGATGACTGTGTAGTAAACACATAGGAGATTTCAGCATGTGAGGTTGTCTGTCTACAAATGGCACACTTTATGGCTCGCCGCCTTGAGCCCACGCTGTACTGCTCCACGATGATGGCGATGCACTCGTTGCAGAAGCAGTGGCCACATGTCAGCACTGCCCACTAAGAAAGAGAGAGAAAAGGACTGCTCATGTAAAAAGAAAAAACACTGTAGATTCCATTCCAGTCATTTGGCAGACGCCTTTATCCAAAGTGACTTACATATGATAAGCAGTCATTTTAACCATAGCTATTAACCTAACCTAACCTAACCTAACCTAACCTAACCTAACCTAACCTCACCTAACCTAACCTAACCTAACCTCACCTCACCTCACCTAACCTAACCTAGATATGTGATATTTATTAGATATTTAATGAAATCATAAAACATCTGTTTCCTTTATTCTATTGCAAATAACATGATTGTTTATAAGATTAGCAAATAATTTCATGCTGGCTTTACATTTACACAGCATTTTTATTTCTTTATTTTAAGAACTAGACATGAACAGGTCTCCATGGTAACTCAAGGCTGAGTTGTGGGTGTAAGCTTACACTTTCAACTTAAAACTTGCTTAGTTTGTTCAAGTTAGTACAGGTTTGAGCACAAAATGCTGCATAAAACACAGACACATCAGCAACCTACACTCAGCACTCACCTCCTGCCCCAGAGGCCGGGCACAGATGGGACATGGCTCTGGGTTCAGGCCTCCTGTAGACTTGTCCTGTGACTGAAACAGGGACGAGGACAATTTTAAGTAACATCTACAAATGAAATTTTTAAATGAGCAGCACTGTTTTTCATCAGAGCAGTGGATTATAAAATGACCTTCTCCAGATTTGTGAGATAGAGGAACTGCCCGAGCTTCTTCTGGAGTTGAGACTTGGCCACAGCATGGTCGTTGAGCAGTTTGACTCGGTTCTGCTCCACCTGCGAGCACAAACAATATTACTAGGGAAATAGTCTTTGACCTTGTCATAAATGTTTATTAAGCAATACTAAGAATGTAAACACAAAGGCGTGTAAACAGTTTTGATAATAATCCACTTTTCCTGTTTTCAATGCCAATGTCTGTACAAAGTCCAAAACAAGCACAAGAGTCCTATAACAAAGGAAATATGTCATTTGGTTTAATTCACCTCATGTGGTTCTATGATGTGCAGCAGTTTAGGTTTCGGCTCATCAGGTAAACGCACACGCAGCCTCTCGGTGGCCATGCCCAGTTCATCAATGGCTGACACGTGGTTGCGCAGCACCATCCAATACTCATGCAGCACCTGCAAAGACACAAACACAGATTTAATAATAACCAATATGAGCAAAATTGTGACTTTTACTGTGAGTCCTAAAGTCCAGGATGTCGTTTAATTTAGGCTTTTTATCTATTAAGTATCATATAAATACGCTTGTAAACCTTGTACTCCTTCTTCCAGTTCTCAAACAGCTCCATGAAAGTGTTTCCCTCTTCCACCAGCTCCAAGCGTTTGGCTTTGGCAAAAGACAAAATGGCTTTCAGAGTGCGCTCAGTCTCACTGGCTGCCCACAGACCCCGGCTGGTGGTGGGGAGACGGTCGTCCACAAGCCCATCTTCATCCTCAATCATTTCCTCAAAGATGGCCGTCTGACCTTTCACCCTGTCAAGATGTTTTTCCTACTATATCAATGTGGTCATGTATTACGAATGATAATAAAAAGAACTGGATAGACCGACTTGACTTACGTGTGAGCAAACAGCTTGGATTCATAATCAGTGAAAAGCTCATCTGCCTTGCAGAAGACACAGCTGAGATGATGGAAAAAGAAACAAGTATCCCATAGTGAAGATAATCAAACACATTAAAATGGAAATAAACTGAAAGATATCAGGCTTGATATTCCTTAAGATGATAAAATGCTGATAGCATACTTGTTGAGTGGAAGTCGCATTGGCCTGAGGTGGCAAATAGTGGCTTCATCTATGACTTTTTTTGAAGCTGGACCCTCAAGGCTCTTAACTGCATCTTGCACAGTCTTCTGTGATTTCATCAGATCTTGCATTTGTGTGGTGAGTAGAAACTGGAGACCACAGGCATCCCGGAACCTGCAGGGAACCCGAACCATCAGCCTTCATGGTATTTACTGAATGTCCACATAGTTTTAAAACGTTTTACTTGTCTGCCATGGAGAGTTTTTGGGGCTGTTGCTTGTAGCTGCATGTCAGCTCATTCTTGACACGGGACACCAGATCATCGTCGGTGGAGCAGCGGATGGCCCTCTGAATAACTTCCAGCCACCAGGGAGAGTTCAGATTGACCTGGAAAAGGAAAAATGAATGAACCTGGCCGTTTCATTTTAACACAGAACTCAGAGAAGGTTAAACAAGTTATTCATAAGCTGTGCCAAACAAAGTAGTGCTTTGGACTTCACCCAAATTTCTCTGTAGATTGTTTTACAAGTAAGCTTATCAGAATTCCCTACACAGAAGCTGTCATTAAACCACATGAATGCTGATTTTCTGAGATGATGCTGAGGTTAGACAAATCTGGATTTTCTCAGAGGAGTGAGGCAGTCTGGAAAAGCTTTGCAAGTTAACACTGAACCTTAATCAGTCGCAGTTTCTGAGACATATTTAGTCATCTAACAAAAAAACACATATATGAATGAGAGACGCTTTATAGGAACGCCACTGTAAACAGCTTAAATATGAAGGTTTGGTGACTGTGTCGAGTAAAGGAGTTATTTGATGCCTAATCACCTTACTTGGCCCTGAAAAGCTTTGATTTAATCCCTTCAGTCAGACTGATTCTGACTGTTTTTCTCCTCCAGGTGTCAACCAAAAAATCTCAGTGACTGACTAAAAGAGCACAATAGCGTATGTTGTCTGTTTGTAATCCTGCATCGTGCAAACTCTCCAAAAGTCGGTGGTTTCTCACTTTTCGCTTCAGCTCTTTGATGTTTTGCAGCACTGGCTGCAGGGCTTGATGGGCGTCCGCCACCTCAGAGTCGTATTTAGTCATATAGTGCTGTCGCAGCTGCTCAGCCTAAATCAACAAAAACATTTATAAAAACAATGAAAAAGCAGTTCATTTTTAAAGAAATATATACATTTATTCATGCGGTACCTCTTCACTGAGTCGGTCATCTCTCAGGGTTGGAGGAATCCCAGGATGCTTTGCATTTAACAGTTCCATCAAGTTGTGGGTGGCATGAAGCCTCTGTTTTACCATGTGGTTAAAGAGTAAATAAACTAATAAATAAATATACAAACAATGACAGGTTCTTGTCTCCACTACACAAAGGAATATAAGCAATTTAATCTTTATCCTATGAGCTTAAAGTATGTCTTTTAATATGATTTAATACAATCAGATTTTATTAGGGAGCAGATGTTTTCCTTTGTAGCTTTCGAAACTCCTCAGAAACTAAAAAGAAAAATGAAGAGAATGAAACCACGTACCTGTAAAGAATCTGTTTTCAGCCGGTCTTTATGCTCCTCTGATGAACGGAGGACTTCTCTATACATCTCTGCTGCTTCTAAAAACTCATCTGCAGGTGGAAAAGTAAAGAGCTATCCTTATTATATTCATAAAATTAAGTGCTAATGAGATGTGCTGTAGGAGCAACTCCAAGTATGGAGATAACATGTGCATAGCCTCTGTGCGATGAGCTTCAACAAAGCGTTTGAGCACAAAAAGTGTGGAGAAATGAGATCATAGCTTTTGTTTTGTTTGAACCTATTCCCATGGGAAAATGGGAGAAGCATTGAAGAGGGGGTTTATACTTCTGATGATGTGGATTCCAGCCAGGCCATTGAGAGCGCACACCAATTGTCTGTGAGCTTCTTCACACTCCACTCGACATTTCTTCTGCAGGGACTTGAGGAGCTCCTCCATTGTCATGGTGCTGGAAAGGGAGGAACGCAGGCAAATCCACTTTACAATATCTTCAATGCAAATTACGGCTTTAAATAAACACAACTGCAAGATGCTCTGCGATGCTTCATTTATTCAAGTTAGGTTTAATTAACTGGTGCAGCTGCTTTTAAAAGAGACCTCTCTACCTTTTCTGCAGAGGCAGGAACTCCCCCCTCACAGCCTGTGGATGGCAGCAGGCCTGCCGCAGCCTCAGCAGCGGATAAAGAATAGTGCTGACAGTACGCCGGTCGAGGCTGCCAAGTTTCAGGCTCCAGTCTGAGATCTTCCTGAGTTTGACCAAAGCATCCTGGGAGCAGACCTCGTGCTGGCGGTGGTAGAAGTGACCCTCAACGGGGGAAAAGTGCAGCCAGTGGACCTCTTCTGTCTGAGGAGGAATCTGAATCTAAAGAAATGAAGAAAATAAAGAAAACAAAAGAGAAATCACAAAAAGTTTGGCTTTTGGATCTTTGAAATGCACCTGAAAACAATTTATTCTGAGAAAATGATTCCAGTTTGGCAAATAACATTTCAGGAAGGCTACAGAAAGATGCTGAACTTTGAAACGCTTACCTGATCGATGACGTCTTTTTTAGCTGACCGCCACAAAATCTGAGCAATTACGTTGTACAAAGGTTGTGAGTTCCCACGTCGGTAGGGACGATACAGCAGCTGGTCCCACCAGTGTTTTACCCAGTACGGGTCAACTCCAAGGAAAAGCACGAGGCCATACAGATCTAAAAGACAAAATATGTTTGTTAAAAAGATTCAATCATTTCATTTAATCATTTAATCATTTTCATCAACATGAATGGGTTTACCTTCCAAGCCTCTTTGGACGGGAGTCCCACTGACACACCAGCGGTTGATAGATGCGAGACGCAAAGCCATTTCTGCAGCCTGAATCCAAAAAAACACCAGACTGATGCATTAACACAATTATCACAAAAAAGGAATTAACCACTTTATTTAAGATGACTCTCAAAGAAACAACACAGGATTGCATTTCCACAAAGTCACCTTTGCAGTGGGACACTCGACCATCTGAGCCTCGTCCAGACAGATGCGCCACCACTCCACAGCCACCAGGGGACTGGGTATGGCCATGTAACGCTTCTGGTTGCGGAAACGCCGTCCATCTTTGCTGTTACTGTGAGGAATGTCGACGTAGTTGAGCTCAGAGCGAAGAACGTCGTAGGTGGTGATGACCACGTCCTGCTCTGCCAGCATATGCGGCTGGATAAACCCATGTTTCTTCACACCCTGATAAACCTGACGGGGAGGATGATGAATTAAAAACTTCAACAGGTATTTTTTAAAGACTTTTGCAACTGCAAAGAAAAAGTTGTGCAAATAAATTGCTGATAAGATGTATAGCAAAAGACTCACTAGCACTCGTAGGGAGGAGGACCTGATGTGCTTGTTGATCTCTTCCACCCACTGGTGGCAGATGGAGCTGGGTGAAATGATAAGAGTGGCACCAGTAGAGACTGGTTTCATAGCTACCAGGCAGTGAGGGCAGTAAAAAGGTGTGGTATTAAGGCTTTCCTCTTTATAGTTGACACAATCTGCGTGCTGCCACAGCTGACAGTTCATACACTGCACACGGGCCTTGTAGTCAATGATGCCCAGCTCTCCACAGATACACTCAAAGCGATAGTCAGTAGTATTGAAAGGGACTACAGATGCTCTAGTTGGAGTTTGGGAATCAAACTGAGGGACTTCTCCTCTTTCTTCAGGTAAATCATCAATTTTGGACACAGATGGCATGTCTGGTTCCTTATGGTCCTGACACATCTGCAATGGCACAGCAGAAGTATCCAGCATGTCACCTGGTTGATTTGCTTTATCATTTAAACTTTCATCCCACTCCTTCGTTTCAGTTTCCTCTGCTGCAGGATGGTCAGAAGAAGGACTCAGATCTCGCTCTTCTGAGAAGGAGTTCTGCAAAGCTGCTTCTGCCTTCTCCTTTGCTCGTCTCTGAAATGTTTTCCTAGGGGTGCTCTCCGTGTTTTTGGAGGTCTAACAAAGACAAATTCAGAGCAAGTTCAGAAAACAAAACAGTGAAATTTGTAGCAGAGAGCGTTTGTACTTGAAGTGCTTTACTCTTACAAACTTCGATGCTGCTGCTAATGTTTTCTTTGTCTCCTTGTAATTCTTTCCCAGCTTGAATGATCCCGCCAAGCCACGGCCTTTGACCCGGTCGACCATACCCTCATCGATGAGCTTTGCCAGGGTCTTCTTGGTGTGATTGCGGTTCTTTAAGAGGTCGTAGCCATATGTGGCTCGAATGTAGGTGAACACCGCATTGACTGAGGCTCCTTTGCCAGATCGCATCTCCTTTATTGCAGTGAGCAGCATGACACGCACCGCTGCAGAAGAAGAAAAAAAGCCCTTTTAAAAATGTAAATCAAAACAGGAGAGGGCTGTTTGAGAGGACTCAGATTGTGGCAAACCTGGGTAGGATATTTTCATTTTTGGCTGAGCTTCAGTCTTGCATTGGATAACTTTCTTTCTTTCCAGTGGAGGAGGAGGAACAAAGTAATTCACAGATTTCCCCTGTAAAACAAAGAAATAAAGCATTTTTTAAAATACTTTAATATTAGACTGCTTCAACACATCCTAGATATTACTTCTTCAGGAACAGTATGAATGTAAAGGGCATTAGTTCTTACCACAGGTAGAGTGAGGGCCTCCTGCTTCAGGTCCTGACGGGTATGAAACAGGATGAGTGCCAGAACTTCTACAGTCTTTCCAAGCCCCATCTCATCGGCCAGGATCCCACCAGGCCATTCAACACCAGCAAGTGGAAATTCTTTAATTAAGCTGGATTAAAAACAGAAGAGAAAAGGTAGAAAATGCAAATACCTGTATTCAAAATGAGGTGACTTTAGAGATTATATGAACAAGGCTATAAGAATAAATTTATTCATATATCCAAAACCTGTACATCCACATTTGTGATTTTGAGATCAAACACTTTGAAGGACCTCTGTTGCAATTCAAGTGCATAGTTAAAATGGCTGAAGGTGAGGATAACGGACTAAAGAAAGCAACTGGGACAATTTTTCTGGAAAATGTGTCTTTTAGATCTTTTAAATACGGCAAGGGACATTTTTCTGCATCAAAAACCCGACTGGAACTATTTGGAGATCCATTAATAAATAAATTTGGTCAGCAGTGATGAAACTTTCATGCACAAGGAAATTTTTCATCTATAGTGCATCGTCAAGGTGCAGATATCAGTGCTGCTCCTCCAATTTTCTCCTCCAAACAGGCATTAATGTTGTTTTCTTGAAGTTTAGAGGTTTTGTCTGATGTGTTTTCTGAATTCTGTCTGGAGATCAAATTACATGTACGTCTAGCACACTGCACAGTTACAGAGCTGCTACCGTCCTGGCCGAGCCTCACAGACAGGTTGAGATGAACATAACAGAGGCTTCACGTACAAGGACATGGACTTTTCTATAACTTAAGCCCGATCCACTTCCGTGTTCTGACATGTTTGTGAAGGTTTCAGAAAAAAAAGTGATACTTAAAGATGTCCAGAGCTCTTACCAGCCAGTAAAAGGGTTGTAAAACAACTTCTTGCCACACAAAGTAACCAACTCTCGCCACAGGAAATGCAGCAATTGTTCTGTAAATAAACAGTTAATACTGAGTCATCTTTAAAATTTAAAGTGAATAAAACAGTTATTTAACTGGAAAATAGATGTTTTCCAGCCTCGAAAGATTATGATGATGACTGTCAGTCAAAAATAAAAAATGTAGAAAGTTTACACCTTTAGTTGCTACGCTCCTGCATTTCTCTCTCCTCAGCATCCAGTTGACAGCCTGACTCTGATAAGGCCTGAGTACAGGAATAAGAGCCTTGTGCTGGACATCATAGGTCAACTCCTGGCTTTCTTTCTGGTGCAGATGCCTGACACAATCATAGAGCTCCTCCACATTTTGCCTTTCTAGGTCTGTGTCACACTCTTCTTCCTCATTCTCCACAACTTCTACAAAGAAAACACAGCAGTAAAATCAGTTCTGCTGAGATGGGATGAAACAGTCAGAGTTTGACCTTTGACACGTACCTGGAATGATAAAATCATAAAAGTATTCCATTAATTTCTGCATTAGCTGATTTGCTTTCTTCAAACGAGGACTTCCTTCGCTGAGGAACTCCGGCTTTCCAAGTCCACTTTCCAGTAGATAAACCCCCACCTGCCAAAAAGACAAAGAGAAGAAGATTAATAACTTCTTCCATTTATATTTCAATGGCAATACTGTATCCAGCAGCTGCACTGGCTCCCAGTCTCTTCTAGAATAGAGTTTAAAATCCTTCTGTACACTTTCAAGGTCATCCACAA
>JBAMHV010000021.1:16970126-16988275 GCA_037177535.1 Pseudomugil gertrudae
TGAAATTTTGCGCCCTGTCCAGCAGATTGCGCCCCAGGCAACCGCCTGTGTCGCCTGTCGGCAAAGCCGGCCCTGTTTCCAGCCCAGCTAAATACTGGAGCTATCTTGCTATCTCATTTCTACATCATTCATATGTATGGAAGGAAAGATGACAACAGACCCCAGGTTAAAAAAAAGCGAAGTTCTCCTTTAACCAGGATATTACTACAAAAGAATATCCTCATACCATGTTCCTGCAGGAAAAACTAGATACAAACACATAAGTAATGTCTTACATTAACTGTTAAAGATTTAGAGGGGTTTTTTATAAAAGAGCTGTCGTTTCATCTGTCATACAGTGAGACTGCTAAGGAAACGTCAGCCAGCAGGGGGCCACGTTATACCGTGAAAATCTGAACACGAGTTCCTCCAGGCGCAATGCACACAGTTACAACAAATGTTATAACCGAGATCATTTATTTAGGATTGTCCTGACAAAATAAGAATTTGTGTTAAATACAATGAGTAATGTATATGTTCAGTTTATGGTAAATGGGAATATTGCCCATTAAAACATGAATCTAAAAAAGTGTAGAAATTATTACACAGATTCTTATCATTTGCTTTTTCTTATTTCCATATTTATTTACAAGCTAAATGTAATTTTTCTTGTATATTCCTTTTCAGCATTGTGTGTGACAGCATGATTTCCTCTTTCAATAAATAGAAACGGAACACATCTATACGTGTCATTTAAATGATCGTTAATACAGATATCTAAACCAAGGTCTCACATCTGCTAGGATACAAAATATTGTGTAACACCGGCGCTACATCCGGGTGAGCGCAGTGCGCAGACTCAATCCCCGCTGCAGTTCACTGCGTTTCCGTAGCTAGTTTGCTACCCGCTGAGCCCTGGCTGGGGAAACAGCTCGCGGAAACGATTGATCCCGATCGAATAACACCAAAGCTGGCTTCTTGAATGGCAGATTAACACTAACATCGGAAGGACTCGCTAAATCAATGCTTCTGAATCGGCTGCTTTTGGAGAGTGTGCTGGCAACTCCCTCCGTAACATGTGAGATGTATGCAGAAATATATTAACTGTGCGTTATTTCTGCTAACTAGCTAGCAGCTACCCCCCCTTCAATCCAATTAATGGTAGCTCGCTTGACCCGTTCTTTCAATCGTCGCGTCTGTACTGGAGAAAATGAAGAAGTTTAACATTAGGAAGGTGCTGGACGGCTTGACGGCGGCGTCGTCTTCATCCTCCTCATCTGCTCAGCCAGGTACTCCGAGGGAAAACGATGTTATCCAGGAGACTCTCCAGACGGAGCATTTTCAGCTTTGTAAGGTAGGTCTCTGTTAATAACGCTAACCCTGGCGGATTGTGTTTACACGCTGTGACAGTCAGATGACTTAACGTTGTTCGGCTCAGTGATATGGAAAAACACACTAATGTACACAAACAGCCATCTAACAATGCACTGGTGTTAAAGTATTAGAGTTATAGTAACATGAATGAGGAATCGCCTTTAAAGGATGACTGCCTTGCTCAGTTGTGTCCTAATGTCCAACCCACCACTCTGCCTTTTATCTTTTTTTAATTGACTTTGTTAATTAGAAAAAAAATCTATATAATATTACACTTAAAACTGCCACGTGGCAATTTCTACATTAATAAATATTCCTCTACAAAGTGACTTCTCTGTGTTGGTGAATTAAAATGCAGCTAATCTGCAGATGTGAAAGTAAGAGTCATTTTATACCAAATAAAAGTGCAAATTATAAACGCCTCACCCAGAACCATTCAATGCATTTTAAAATGACAATTCAATTTAGCGGGTTACAACCTGTCCTTCACATCTCAGCCTCTCAGGTTACTGTTTAGTATTTCAGAGCAAAACAGTTGTGTTAATCATTAGGAGAGCCAGCCCACCAGCTTCTTCTTCCCAGCTGGGAGCAGAGCAGGTCAGCTCCCTGGGTTACAGGGCCATGGCATCACCTGTTACATAATCCTGATGCAGACTGCATTGAGCTTATGGATGACTGGGCAGGGTTTTCAACCTGAAACAATTGCGTTATAGATGCCAGATGATGATGATATTCTGGTGGCTCGAGTGCTGCAAGTCCCTGGCAATGAGCTGCAGCTCAAAGGCAGCAAATGGACATTTTATATGTATATAATACTGTTATTTTGCAGAAATGAGCATGCACACAAAACAGATACTTATCTGAAAATGATCTTGTCACCAATTCTCTGCTTATGTTTTATTTAATTTCTTTTCATAATGAGACAAATTTCCCCCCATTGATGGATTACATTTCTTATAGATTATGATAATGTTTTTCTCCACTAATGACAGCTTGACTGTGTAGGAGATGATAGATTGGCTGACTGGAGGTCTGATGTAAACTCTGCTCTCTCCTGCAGACTGTGCGTCATGGCTTCCCATATAAACCATCCTCTATGGCTTTTGACCCCGTGCAGAAAATTTTGGCCGTTGGGACTCAGACTGGAGCTTTGAGGCTGTATCCTTTTCTCTTCCTTTTTTTTTTTGCATGAAAACAAAGAACTGCAGAAAAAGAGCAAAGCTCGAGTGATATAGTTTTTGTTTTCCATCTTTAGCCCTTCCACAGAGCACACACAAAAGGATTAACTAAAATCCTGGTGTCTTCATATGAGCAAATACAATCTGTACCAAAATGTTGTTTAAGTTTATATCTCTTCTTTTTTGTTTTGCCTTCTGTCATTCACTGCAATGGAAAGGAAATCCATGCCACTCTGAAGGAAGTGGGTAAGCACATGCTAGGGTGGGCTTTCTTTGCAGAGGGCAACCCCCTTCGCTCATTAGTGATATCTCTGCAGTTCCTCCACCATATGTTGAGGAACCAACCCCTTTGACTGCGCTGCCCACTCAGGATGCCGCTTCTTGTGTGCTGTAAACATAACTGGACTTGCATAACATAAGTCTCCCCCCTCCCTTTGCAGCTGGGAATTAGTTTGTTTATGTTTATGTTTATCTTTCAAGGGTAAAAATGTGTATTTGCAGCTAACTAAGCAGCTTCTGTCAGTGCTGATGGATGCGGGAGCACCACACACTGCATGTGTCTGCCTACTCGTATCCACAACACCCTCTGGGTCGACCGGTTAGCGTATTAACTCGGGGTTTCCTCTTTCTGTTGACATCCTGCTTGGGAGGCCCGTCTGCTTTGTTTAGATTTTCATTAGAAGCGGCTCCTTCTTCGTTGGTATCCATTCTCCTGATTAAGAGAGTGTTCTGTTTTCACTCGGGCAACTCCCAGAGAGGATGAACACACACACATTGCTTCCATGTTGCCCTAATGTGCAAGGTGAAGCTGATGGGATTACCGTCACTCAGGCAATTGGTCCATTCATCAAAAGACGAGCTGTATCGATCCTTCTCGCTGCCTCTGGAGTTTGGAATCGCTGCCACAGCTCGGTAGACATGAGCTCAGTGAGGTGTCTACAAGCAATAAATGTCCGCTTTTACAAGATCTGTCTCTGCTACAGTGTTTTAATCAGTGTGTTACTGTAGACGGTTTCCTCCTCCGTCCAATTCTTGTTTTGGCCAAAGGGTTAGGAAAGAGAGCAGCATTCCTCAAAGGTTTTTTTTCTGGTCTTACAGTTGCATGTGACTGATCATGCTAGAAGTCAGTATGTTTGTTGAACTTAGACGGGATCCGTCGTCAACCCTTTTACTTCCCCTTTAGCAGTAAAAACGTAGGCTGAAAAAGTTATTAACCTCTTCTTTGCAAGCATGAAAAGCTTCCTTCCCTGGTGATAATCATTTGACTTCATGATGAAACCTGCTTATTTTGAAATGCTGCAGGCAACCACCTTAGCTTACCAAATGGGGAAGTCTTACTTAGAGGGGGGGGCACTTCAGTGTATGAAGAGTTGAGACTCTTTGGAACAAACAGGAAATCATTTTTAAATGTTAGTGATGGGAATCTGCTTCCTTTAGGTGCTGAAACTATATTTTGCAGTTGTGCAGATAGCATATCGCTTGCATATTCTCATTTGAATGTCACATTCATGTCCACATGCAACTGGGATGTTTGTTTGGTTGTTTGCTATATGTAAGTAAAGAGAAACACACAAATGAGCTGTCACACAAACACTAACAGTTACTATAGAGTCTGAAACTGAGCAGGATGAAGCAAAAACACACGTTTGCTTAAATACTTCATTTCTTCCATATCATTTAAATTGGAGCGTATTAACTAAAAGCAAAGCCTTATTTTTTATTATCAAACGTGCTGTTCTGCACTGAACTGCACTGGGAAGTCTGTCTGGGAACAGCTCTTCCCAGAACCTTTAACTAGCAATCTGCAACCGTGTTCTTAGATGAAATCGTCAAAAAACAACTGCAGTTTCTCTGACAATGAGCAAGCCTTCCAGCTGCATGTGCTATCCACTGCCGGAAAAACTCTAGACGGACATTGTGTTGCAATTAAGCTCTAAGCATGTGTCAAAGTAACAAGACCAGCATGTGCGACATGCTTTGATTTAATTATGGCTTACTCTGAATATGACCCTTATTAGATGAAGACGATGGAAACAAGAAAGTGTTTTCTTGTTCAGAACAGGCTCTGTGTGGGATAATGCTGAAGTGTCGATCTGCATAGGCACAGCCTCTCATGATTTCATGACAATGACAGCGATGAACTGTGGCCTTTTCTCTCAATCTGGGTAAAACTAATGCAAGAGAGACGCATTCTCCTCCACAACCTTTAAAAACCACCAAATTAGAGAGTCTGTTTGGGAATATTTGTTTTCTACCTCTCCGTCCGACCCAGGAAAAATGTACTTCAAGGAGAAATGAAGGTATTCCAAAAGCAGTGGCCACATTTTATAACTTATCCTATTAATTTGTTATCTAACAGTCCATAATATTTGCACTGTGGGCCAGCATCCTGTGCACATATTAACTTTGACCTGTATGATCACATGATAAAATAAAGACTCCAGACACTAGTTTGTGTGTAAGATCACAGCAAAGTGTAGGAGGAAGTTTTTTTTTTTTTAAAGCATGCCACACTAGCTCACCACATTGATTAAATCTAGTTTAGAGGTTTGTCGTAGTTATTTCCTGCTAACCTTGAAGGGCGCTTTGCTCAGCAAGACTAGTAACCTACATTGCAAGAGAAACATTTTACAATGCATGCTTATTAATGAATGCACACATAAAAGTAAGCAGGAAGTAACACTGCCTCGATGTGCTCCAGCTGTATTACGCCAGTGTAAAGGGTCACATGTTGACATCTTTGGGCTTATTTCTCTTGCACTCTTATTTATGCATGGCATGAGGATATGAAGCAGACTCTTCCTTCTCTATTGTGAACATGTGGAGACATGCTATCTATTAATAATTTGACATATGTACAAAACTTGTGAATGGAATAGCTGGAGCTAGACAGAAAGCTCCTGGGTGAATGCAAGGTTTTCTGCCAGCAGCTGCTACCCTGTGCTAGCTGTAAATATTTAGCCCTATGCTGAGTGTGCTCCCAAACATCTCCCGCAACCCCACCTTAGTTTGCTCAAGGAGCTGAGGGATTGTTTGATCACAGCTTGGTTAATCCTGCTCAGACTTATTTTGCAGTTTCAGCTGCTGAACAGAAATGTCCATCTTGCAGCTTCACTCTGGCACGATCACAGTAACAGAGCCCATTTTTGTCTTCGGGGACCAAGAGATTCTTTGTGTGATAAGATCTCACACTGCTTCCTTTTTCTTTTGAGCTGATGTGTATGACCGTCTCTGTGAAAGCTATCACAGGCTGGTGGAAATGGGGAGGCAGGCCGCTCTGCTCTCTCACCATTTCATTCGTAGGTTAACACGGGCCAAACAGAAACCTCACACCCACCTTAACTGAATGGGTGGTCTCGGTGTGTGTGTGAGGGAAGAGATAAGGACTCTGTCCTGAGATTGACAGTTCTATAAAGAAAGGTGAGAGTTAAGCTAATCGTGCTACTGTCACACTGGGTGATGTGTGTGAACAACAAAGGCAGATGGAGCTCCCTGGGTGTATTTATAACTGCACATGTTGTTTCATGCTCTTCGTGGCTCCTTTTTTAAGTGAAGCAAAGCTGAAAATGTCAACTTTTCATGTGTTTTTGATATAAAGCAAATGCCCAGTTTTCTGAAAAGCACTGGTTTGATTAGATTTTACCTCCCAGAGCCATCCTAAACTCCTGCATCACCGTTACTGGCAACTGTCCCATTTTCTTTGACCAAGCCAACTTTTAGCTTCGGCCGTGCAGGAGTGGAGTGCTACTGTCAGCATGAGAGCGGTGCTGCTGTCATCCAGCTCCAGTTCCTCATCAACGAGGTGTGTTATCATTTGCTTTTAAATGTCTCCTTATTCTCTCCTTCTACTTCTCTCCTGCATTTGCCAAACTCTGGGTAGCAATGTTGTATTGATTTTAAATCAGCCGTTCACACATTAGCACTACTCTTATGTAGTCATGTTATGGCATATTTTATATTGGCTGATATCTGCGTTAAATGTGATATTGGAAAATATTGATATTATTGTTTACTTTTTTTACGACAACTTTTACACTTGTAAACGTGGTATATAACACTCTTCAGCTCTATTCGGACTCAAAATGATAAAATATAAGCAATGTCATGTACAGTTTTCCACATATGTTTGATTGTTTGGCACAACTTGAAATATTTCCTGTGATATGATTCTGCAGCACCACAATATCTGTGCACTAAATATGAATCCACATACAATACTGTGCAGAGATTTTTGAGCCGCCTTTTGTTTGTTTTATTTTGTGGCTCTGTGAAGCCAGACTTTGGAGCTTTCAAAGGGGTTTCTAGCAGTAGCTCTCCAGGTTTTCTGAAGGTCTGCTTATCCAAAAATTGGGTTGACTGAACACTGACCTGTGACTCATTCAACCATTAAAATGACACTGAACTGTCATTTTCAAAGAGCTGTTCGCTGAAAACATGGTGTATATCTGCACGGTGTGCCTGAAAATCTTTGAGGAAATGATCAGAGCTAAGTAAGAGCAGTGTCTGTATCACTCACAGAGTGAGTAGGTTGCTGGTTCGGGCAGGGGTCTGTCTGTTAGCGTGGGCTCTCTTTGGGTACTCCAGCTTCCTCCCACTGTGCAAAAACATGCATGTTAGGCTCATTGGTCATAAGAATGAATGTGTGTGTGAATGGTTGTGTGTCTGTGTTGGGCTGTGATGGACTGGCAACCTGTCCAGAGTGCACCCCGCCTCCCGCCACCTCTCTCAGCCCCCCTTGACCCTTCATTGGAATAAGCAGTACGGACAATGGAATGGATGTTTATAATCACCTGGAGAGAAAATTATGGTAGACAACATTAAACTAAGAAAATTGAAATGCCATCTAAGAAACCTGGAGAACTCTTCTTAATTCCTTTAATTTGCTGCTCTTATCTTACATTTTCCTGGCTAAAAATAAATAACTAAAACATTTATAAGGGTTGGCTCAAGACTTTTGCACAGTTACCCAGCGGCTGACTTCTGACTGCTTCTAATCCATCTGTTTATGACCATGTCCACAGGGGGCGCTGGTGAGTGCCTTAGCTGATGACAGCATCCACCTGTGGAACCTGCGGCAAAAAATCCCTGCAATCCTGCATTCTCTCAAGTTTAACAGAGAGAGGTACCTTGATGTGCATTTCCTTCCAGAGAAGCAGCGTCCGTCTCTGAAATGTGATAAATAATGTGAAAGTTGTCCTCACTGCGGGTCACATGCTTCACACTGTGCAATTAGCTGTACCGTGGCCGTTGGTGTCCTCTTGTGGTGCTGCAGCAACTATTTCTCCTTTCCTAGTTTGTTTTTGATGCAGAAAGAATTTGATTCATTCTGGTTTGATGATTTTTAGCTGAAACAATACGTTTGTCATTTTGATGAGATTTAAAAATCACATTCGATGTCCACAGAAAAATCCCAGATGATGTGAAGAAAGCCAGACAAAACAGAGCCCTTATCTTTATTCAGGGCAGTTTGATACTGTAAATGTGATGTACTGCCACATAAGTCTTCCACCCAGTTGGGAAAAGACAGCAGTATTTACTCTGCTGTTCCTCCCTACAGAGCTATAAATAGTCTGGTTTCATTAGAGTGACACAGTGCAAGGCTTTTGTAATTAAATGCTAGTCATTCACTGCTCCTTATAGTTGAACCAGCATGATTAGGGACAAGCAGGGGCCCTTTGATGGGGACTGAGTCATGAGATAATAAAAAGCCTTGTAGTGATGCATCCTGATCTCTTGCAGAATCACATACTGCCACCTGCCCTTCCAGAGCAAATGGCTGTACATCGGCACGGAAAGGGGAAACATCCACATCGTCAACGTGGAGTCCTTCACTCTCTCAGGCTACGTTATTATGTGGAACAAAGCCATCGAACTGTGAGTCTGTATTTCACCACTCCCCCCCCCGTTTCCTCATAGTCCATTTGCATATCTTCTTTGTGCACTTGTGCAGTCGACACTCAACCAGGAAACTCCAAAAAGCAAAGGAATGTGGATGCCTGTGTGTTTGCAGATATCGTGTTGTGTAAGCTGAGAATACTGAAGCTCTGATCAGTGTGAAGGCGGCGTGAAAGTGGTGATTGTGCCATGCCAGGAGTTGTTGGTGTGACTTCTGGAGGTGTTTGCAGCCTGATTTAACAGAACTTCTCTGATAGCAGGCCCTGCTTGATAACCTCAGTGGCTTACCTTGTGTGTCACACACTCCCTCATGTAAACACCCACTGAAAAGGTCACAGTGGGTGACCATCTTGGTAAATTTGGCTTGTTGTTTTCTTTTTTTGTAAACACGACTTGGATAGCTTTCAGGTAAAAGTAGATCTAAAAACTGTCAGAAAGTTTTAAATGTCCCGGTTGTAACAGTGTGCAGTGAAAATGTGTGTCGTATCTTTTGAGAGGAAAGACTTTGGCTAGAAGATGTTCTTTCCAAGTCATTTTTCCACTGCGCCCACAAGCGAGCTAAAAAAGCGTCTTTCAGTCTGTGACTGGCAGCTGAAATGGGGGGTAGTTTGTGTGTGTAGCTGCAGGTGGAATCTGATAAATTGCTGCTTTTGGATCTGGGAGTTGAAAGTGTCGGAGCAAAGTATGCCATCTGCGTCAGAGACGGCCTGTGAGGAGAGGAAAGGATTTTGCCTGATTGTGAAAACGGAAAAGAAATTATTTAATGTGAATTCTTCAACATAATGGTCATTTCCGTGTCGAAGGGAGGTCGTATCTCTGACAGGAAAATCTTCTCTTGAAAAAAATCCTGCTCATTAGTTTGTGGGTTCACGCTGGCCTGCAGTGCACGGAAATAGCCTTTTATGATTTTATTTATCTGTGTTGCATCAGCGCGTATCAGTTAATAATCATAGACAAACCGTTGAACTCAGTTTAATTTGACTGTTTTTGACATGGCAACCTGCGTAGGTTTTTAGCTACAGTTGTAAAAATCTGGATGCATGTTTGTTTTTAAGGTATTTGTGGAAATACCTTTTAAGCTTTTTAGTATTTTCCTCTGTGTACTAGTTTGTTGTTTGGAAGCTGGCAATAAACAAGTAACTCAGACTACGATTTCATGACATTATAGTCTCTGTTTAAGAATTATAGCTGTTTTTTTTTTTTTAACTCTGACATATTTTATTGTTTGACACGGCTGCCTGGTGTGACCTCTCCAGTGTAGAGTTTGACACTTCAGGAAACAAATTGTGCCAATGTACTGTACGTCTCAGAGGGTATTGTTGTCATTTTTTTTTTAAATGAAATTAAATAATCAGTCAAAAGGATATATTTAACCATAACCTCTGGGGTTACGTGACTAAAAAAGAAGGTATTTTCATAGTAGAATTATTGAATTTTGCAGTAGCTTATCCGAGTCATAGCAACTCTAGGCGGTAGGTGCATCATTGTTACAGCCGAAGCAAAGCTCCTTAATGGATGTAAATGAAGTATGCTTTTCACTTACTGAAGACAGAAGTGAATAAAATACACCCACAGATAGGCAGCAGATAAAGAGGACTGCAGCAAAGGCCTGGCAAAGCATCTCGGTAAAGGTTATGTGGGTTCCAAACTGCACGCATTGGCTGGAAAAGACTATTATTGTCTATATCTATTATTATTCTTAATAAAATGCCATATGTTTTTGTTATTCATTGGCATGTTGAATGCTTCTCTGGAATGTTTTGGTGTACAGATGCAAAAATCTAATCTCTATATGTGTGCTGTCTTGTTTGTTTATTGCGCCCTAGAAGGTTGTTTTAATGGTGTGTTATGCTGTTATGCTGTGGTGGCTGGAGTTCGTCTTTTGGTCTGTATCTGCCTTTTATTCGCTGCGACATCTCTGACAGTATTGACTCATCAGCAGCAATGAGATCATTAGCCACTGGAGCCAGACCACACTCAGTGGCAGCAACACTTTCTTTAGGCCAGACTTTCACTTCCTCCATGCCTCTTGCTCTGTTGCCACGGTGATCTTGTCTCCACACACTGTAATCGCTCATAGACCCTCATGTGACCCTGCTCTCCCTCTCTTTCTCTTTGCTTCTCTCATATGCCACGTCGATTTTTCTGTGGTGTAGATGTACATTTTCATCCAGTAATCTTGCTCTTTATTGCAGACTGTTTTTTTTTTCCTAAAAAGTACTTTGAAATATATTTTAATTGCCCCTTATCTTAACTACACTTTAAAGACTCAAAGTATTGTTCAGATGAATTTAAGATGGACTACCAATCCAAATATTCCTAAATCATCTGTCATTATTTCATCACAGATCCACCAAGACACACCCAGGTCCTGTTGTGCACATCAGTGACAACCCCATGGATGAGGGCAAGGTAATTTTGGCACTACATAGCATGCACAAGAGAGTCTAAGACTGAAAACAAAATATCCAATATCAGATGGCCCTCGTTCCTTTGTGTGTGTATGTGTGTAGAAGTGCCTCAGAGCAGTTTCCAGGCAGTCATAACATTAAACCAGAAGTCTAACATTGTGTGTGCTAGGCTGTGGAGACACAGGAACTCTGGGGGCATCCTGCATTGTCTGATGCAAAGATGCTGACAGCGGGCTCTTCAGGTTAAGTGAGTTACAGGGTGAGACCCTTGTGAGTCGGACTTGTCGTGGCGCATCTTGAAGATGCTGCATTGTGTTGGGATGTGGGGAGTTTAGAGGCTGTATCAAAGTCCTGAACTTTTTGTCATGGTTCTTGAACATTTCACACAACAGCAGGACCTCCTCTGCTGCTGGGAGGAAGGCAGTACTGTCACAGGCAGATGTTGAAATAAGGGATGTGGGGTTTGTATAGTCCGGGAAAATGTTTAGGTAGCCGTTCTGTCTTAAAGTAAGTCAACATAAATGCCACGGCCCAGGGTTAACTCACAGTTGTAACAAGATTATCAGATAATTTGACAATGAGTCTTTTTTTTTAAGGTTTGTTGCTGATTGGTGTATTTGTAAATGAAAATAATAGAATATGTTGTTAAAATGTGTAACTTTTAAGAAGCCGGAGTCAAAACATAACAGGGCAGTCTCTGTTTTTTAATAGAGATGCCACAAAAAAATTTTTAGATTTTAATGAATATTACTTGTAATTTCTCTCTTTAAAATAGAGCTAGTGACTCTTTTTATAGTCACTATGTAACAATCTAATTAGTTTTATAGGCTGCTGATGTGTGATTTCTTTCTTTTTACTGTCATTTAGCAGATAAAGGTACAAAAATCTTTATTTTTAGTGTTTTACTGACCAGTTTTATTGTCTTTGTAAAAAAAAAGGATAAATCTGGAAGTTTATACCGGCAACACAAAGTTTAGAGGCAAAGTGAGCACAGTGTGTCACAGTTGGGTGTAAAAGTAGCTTCCACAAAGTTTTTCCAAGCAAGAATGGGCTGTTTCTGATCATTTTGTTCCAAATTTAGTCAGGTATTCAAGAATCGATTCCAAAAGAACAGAAAGACAAAACAAGGATTTGTTTTTGAAAAGATTTTCTTAGAAATTTAGAAATGAGAAATTTCTTGAAATTGACATTTTTGAAATTCTTGTTTCTTGAAATTCCCGTGCATGAAAGTACGGCTGTTCCGATTCCACTTTTTCCATTTCCATACCGATACCACAGGTCAGGTATCAGCCGATACTGATTCTTAGCTGTGTTTTGTGCCAAAGATCATGCACATTGACCTGATAATTGCTTTTATTCTTGGTTTAGGTTTATTTATTTCTTTGTGTAGACATAGCGCTCTGGGCATGAGCTCATCTTACACAGACAGAATAACAGATGTCACATTTTGTGATCAGACAAGTCCATGAGTCTGATTTTGGAGAAGAGGGAGCAAAAACATGTTTTTAAAGGCAGAAACGAGCAGGAGCATCTGGCTGAAACAAAGTGATGAAGTGCACTCGTGTCTATGGCATGGCCAAATTAAATGTGCTAGGAGATACCATTGATACAGAGGTGTATGTTTCAATTTTGATGGAGTTTGTACAAATAGAAATTCCCCTATGAGATGTGTGGTTATTTCAGCAGGATGATGTTGCAACAGTGTAGCTTCAGTGTGTTTGAGTGACCCGTCTGCTGTCCAGATCCGTCTCCTTTTAAAAATGTATGGGGCATCATAAAAAGGAGAATGGGATCACCACAGAATGCTGAGCAGCTGAAACCTTGCACTCAGCAAAACGTGGCAAAGATTCCTCCCAACAAAACCAGTAACAACTGGTATCTTCAGTTCCCGAACTAATAAAAAGTATAATTAAAAGTACGCACATGATATTAATGAAAGATTTCAGATGTAGTGTCTTGGAGAACATTACAGCTTTTCTGGAAATGAGTTGTTTTAACTGCTATTAAAGTGGGAAAATAGTTTTAAAAAGATGAAATGATGTGGCTCATAAAGTAAAGCATGTCTAATTTGACCATCGCAGTAATGAGTCATGTTAACAGATTGAGCTGTGCGTTGTTTTTCTCATTATTGCAGCTCCTGATTGGATTTGAGTGTGGGGTAGTAGTGTTGTGGGATTTGAAGTGCAAAAAGGCTGACTACCGCTACAATTACGACGAGGTGGGTTGTTTATTTTAAAAATCCCATTCATTTTTTTCTTGGTTTGTTTAGGATTTTCTTTTACTGTTGTCTCAAACATGTGCTACTGTGTCAGGTCCCAAGTGTTTTTATAGCTAAACCTGAAAAAGCTGCTTGACACACCCTGCTACAGGATAACATCCATGTTAAAAGTAAAACAAATAGTTGGAATATATCTGTAAACATTTTACAGCACAGCTAACAAATTCCTTAAGGAGACTACAGCCAACAGGAATTAAACCTCACGGACACACCTCATATACACGTTTACTGTAAACAATAAAGTCTACATACTATTAAACAGTGCGTGATGTATCCCAACCTAATTGCATGCTGCTGTGTGTCTCAGGCAATCCACTCAGTTGCTTGGCACCATGAAGGGAAACAGTTTGTTTGCAGCCACTCTGATGGCACTTTGACCACGTGGAATATACGAGCCCCAGCCAAGCCCGCACAGATCATCACACCACATGGTAGGAACTCTGGTCTATATACAAACAGACACACATTAAACAGAGGAAGCATTGGTTCCTTTTACCTCACTGGTTCTAAAAATGGGTCATGTGTGGGTTAGTGGTGTAAACTGAAACCAAATGCTTTGTGTGCCTTGACTTCCAACAGGAAAGCAGCCTAAGGATGGAAAAAAGCCAGAGCCATGCAAGCCTATCCTGAAAGTAGAGTACAAAACTACAAGGGCTGGGTAGGTGTGGTCGAAGAGAGTTCCCACCCATCTTGTGTGTCGGCTTCTCTGAATCGCTATCCAGAGCTGAGAGTGGTCCTTCCTGTTAGTCTACATAAACCTTTAATGATAAATGATTTAATCTGATCAGTGTTTTTGCAGCAGATGTGTAAAAAAAAAAAAAAAAAAAAAAAAAGAAGCTTTTGTCAAGGTCACAAAGCAAACGAACGAGACCACCCTGTGAAAATATGTTGGAAATTAATAAATGGACAGTTTACTGAACCTGATCTAGTTATTCCTCGTTTCACTCAAGCATTTGAGGACAGGTTTTTATTATAGTGGCGTAATGATTAATAAGTAGGCTCTTCCTTTCATGGACTCTTGGAAGCAGGCCGAATACTCTCCAGAGAAAGCCCAACATTAAAATCTGATTTATCCCAGTTACCTTTGATTGTGCCTGGTAGTTTTTCAATTAAGATGTGTAATAACCAGTTTAATTGAAACTTTTGTTACCTGATCACAGGGACCCGTTCATGGTCCTGTCGGGAGGTCTGTCGTATGACACGGTGGGGAGGAGAGCCTGTCTGACTGTGATGCATGGGAAGAGCACTGCCGTCCTGGAGATGGACTACCCCATTGTAGATTTTCTAACGCTGTGCGAAACTCCATACCCAAATGGTGAGTCACAGAAATCTTCTGTGGACTGGTTGGGTTCATTTGTCTTCTGTCTAATAATCATCTCATCGCCCGGGTTAATTTGGTGCTGTTTTTTCTGGCCAGACTTTCAGGAGCCTTATGCTGTGGTGGTCCTCCTCGAGAAGGATTTAGTTGTAATAGATCTGGGACAGATTGGGTAATTATTCCCCTTCTTAAAATGTCACTTGAGTCTGTATTTTTTTTAAAAAAATATTGCACAGTTCGTGTTACCGATCATGTCAAATCCATCAGTAATTTGTATCGACTTTTTCTTAGTCTTTTTCTTCATAAAAAGCCATTTTTTAAGAACCACAGTGATTATAAATGGTTATCCAGTGTAGGAAGATATTTATATTCCACTGTTATAGAAAAGTGCTTTTAAAAAATGCACATTTTGGCTCATTATCATGGCAGGTACCCGATATTTGAGAATCCATATCCACTGGCTATTCACGAGTCCCCAGTGACCTGCTGTGAGTATTTCGCTGACTGCCCAGCTGAACTCATTCCTGCACTTTACTCCGTCGGCAGCCGTCAAAAGAGACAAGGTTACAGCAAGAAGGTAAGTGACTCTTTGGTTGGTGTTTTTATTTTACATATTATGTTCAGTATGGAAGAATTATAGCTGGAAAGCAAAAAGAAAAGAAGCTTTTTGTTTGTTTGTGTTTATTTATGATAAATAAATACACAAATCCAGACAGGGCCAGGCAGCTGCTGATATTGCGATTTATAATTGAATCAGCTTTCTCCTTTTTACAGGAATGGCCCATTAGTGGTGGAAACTGGGGCCAAGGCACACAAAGTTACCCAGAGATTATAATCACGGGGTCTGTAATGGCTGAAATGATGAAATCATTTGTGATTCATGTCTGACATTTGATCCTGTGTGGTGTCTGTGTTTAATATTCCTTTTTTTTCACCATTTTATCCGGCTTCCCCTCCACAGACACGCAGATGGGTCAATCAAATTTTGGGATGCTTCTGCGTGTAAGTGGTTTGTTTTCTTTTTATTCCATGTTTATTTAATAAATGTTGTCTCGAAAGAGCACAAATTTATGTAGAGAATAAGAAACCTATCACGATTTGTGTTCAACTCTGAGAAAAGATTAGACAGACGTCTTGTTTGGACACACAGGAGAAGCTTTGACTGGTGGTGGGATGTTACATGTGTGTGCTTGCAGCAAGTGGGCTTATTGTTTAAGTGAACAGAATTATTGTTCTAAAGCTTTTTTACGAAGAATATTCAGTCAGGGGTTTCTCAGCTGTCGCTGCTCACACAAAGACTTTACAGTTGGAGATTTTCTGCTGGAGATGCATTTTCACAGCTGGAAATATTACCAACTGGTGCTGGGATAGAGCGCACAGTGGGGAAGGACCTGATGCAGTAAATCCTCTGGAAGGTTAACTGCTACATTCACACTTTGTGTCACTTGGCTGTCCTCCAGAGATCTTACTAAGGTGCTGGCTGGATAAATTGCAAAGGTGTCGCCTCTCTAATGAACTTGCATGAGTGAAAACTGGTTTAAATACTGTGAAAAAGGTGCTTCTGCAGTTTAGTAGGTGTGTTAGGCGCGTTAGTGGAGACAAATGACATGTTAACTGAAGGAACGGGCAAATAAATGTAGAGATTTCCTGTTTTCTTTTCTAATTCTGGTCATGCATTTCTTTTTTTTCCCACATTATTCTCATAGTAATGCTTCAAGTCCTGTATAAGCTGAAGACTTCCAAGGTGTTTGAAAGGGCTCGCGCTAAAGAGGAGAAGCCCAATACAGACATAGTAGATGAAGACCCGTTTGCCATCCAAACCTTGTCCTGGTGTCCAGAGAGCAGGATGCTCTGTGTGGCCGGTGTGTCTGCTCATGTTATCGTCTGTAGATTCAGCAAACAGGAGATCACGACCGAGGTTGTTCAGGTGGGTTTGCAGATGAGAAAAGCATCGGTTGAGGTGGATCCCATGTTCACAGATCTCTGCTCTTCTCTCTTTGTGTTCAGCTGCTGGAAGTGCGGATGCAGTGTGAGTTTAGCGATGTAGATTCTCCTGATCCAGGAGGGGAGCTGACCCCCACTGTGCCAAACCCCGGAGCTTCCTCCAGCCCACAGGAGAGCGAGCCTCCTACTCTGCCCGCTACAGGCAATAACTCCTGTGAAGGACCCCGAGACAATATTCCATGTCTACAGTATGGACAGCCTTAGTTTCTTCCTCTTTTGTTTTCAAAGCCGGTTTGTCACTGAAAGGGAATCTGTCACCAAACAGACCAAATAAAGCTGTCTAAAAGCCAATAGGGCACACAATCATCAGTTTAGAGTTTTCCAAATCATTACTTGAAAATGATCCTGTCATGAAACGTTCTGAAAATGCTTTGGCAGTAAAATGTTGACGGGGAATAAGCAGCAGCAAGAAAGATATTATTCCGTATGGCTTACCCAGAGGGTAGATCATTCATGCCAGTGTAAAGTGCAACATGCCGTCTCTTCCTGCTGTGTATTTGATGCAGGCTGCGGAGCTCCCCGCTCAAACAGTTTCCGGGCTACCAGGTGGAGCTGGTGATCCAGCTGGTGTGGGTGAGTGGGGAGCCGCCTCAGCAGATCACCAGCCTGGCAATCAATTCCTCCTACGGCCTGTAAGTCTGCGCAGCTGCTACATTTGATATTTTGACATCTTATCACTTTTTTTTCCCACACTAGTCTTGGAAGCAGTGTTTTGTTTTTTTTGTCTGTCCAGAAGCTGTATTTGTGTTAAATTTGTGTAACATCTGGCCTGAAAGGATCTATTTTATGGAGATGCGTAAGCTGCAACTGCAAACGGAGCCTGTCTCAATCATTCCAGCGTGGTGTTTGGAAACAGTAACGGCCTGGCTGTGGTGGACTACCTCCAGAAAACGTTACTGCTCAACATGGGGATATCGGAGCTCTACAGCCCCTCCGACCCCTACCAGAGGCAGCCTCGCTCCCCTCGTAAAACACGACAGCCCTCTGGAGGTGAGCTGCAGTCCTCCACTTACAGCTCCATCTCATTCTCCCCCCTCTTCCTCATCAGACACTGCAGTGTATCTCTACCGGCTCACGTTAGTCTCACTGAAACAGTCAATGCTCTATTCAGTTGCTGCCGCCCTTGTTTCCCTTTGTGATGCTAAACTCTCTGAGGGTGGGTTGGAGCGGCATAGCTGACACTTGGCAGCTGCTCTGACTTCACACCACGAGTGCCGCCCCCTGCAGTAGCTTCTTTCCCTCAACAGGGGGCATCACTGACAGATCCTCCATCTGTTGAGTTGGACAGCGCTAAGACAGGGGAACATACTCGGTACTAATCCACACAAATAGAGCGAATGCTGTATTAGAGCCACTCTGCTGTTTTATTATCTTTTAAGTCCTTTTATGGACTGAACATTAAACAAACCTTGTTTAGCTGCCTGTATCAGTCCCTTGTCATTTAGTCTTTTGTTGCTTTTCTTTCTCTCTCTGCCTCGTCATCCTGTCAGTCACTGTTGTGTTCATTGCTTTCTGTCTCCCCGGCTTGGTTCTGGGTTCCTGATCATACATCTAGGTTTTCTGCCATCAAAAGCACATTTTAATGTGTTTTGAGCTGCAAGGATTTTAGTTTCATCATCTGAGATATTCTGCTTTTTCTGTTTGATATGTTTATTAGACAACAAGTATGGAATTACAATGATTACAATATAATCGGGATACATGCTTTCATT
>JBAMHV010000021.1:16988375-17010657 GCA_037177535.1 Pseudomugil gertrudae
TTAATTCCATTATTGTGCCATTGAATAAAAGCAGAGTCAGTGAACGCTGGTTTAAACAAGTGGTTTCTCAGCAGAGGTGTTAAGAGTGAAGGTGAAGAGAATTTAAACTCTCTGATATTCTGCTTTTTATCTTCTTTTTTTCCCCTCATTTGCACTTTCTGCTTTGCAGCCATTTCTCTGTTTCACTGTTTTCTCACTGTCCATCTCTCTCTGTGATTCGATAAAGACATTCCAACTGGTACGTCTTACGTGTCCAGACTTTCTAACTTGTATTCCCAGTCAGTGAAAAAACTCCGCTCATCTCACTTGAGTAAGTCCTTTTGTGTCAGAAATGAATCTCTTCCCCACACTGTCTTTGTTCTCTTCCTTTGTCACCATTAGGATACACTCCCTGGTTTTGGTGCAGCACCCTCAGTTGTCCAAAGCACACAGTAAAATGTGTAAACAAACCCTGCTTGTGTATCTTTTAACCAAGCTGCTTGTGCTAATGAATAAGCCCTAGCAGTGCTTTAAGTTGGTAAATCTGTGTGATCTGTGAGCTTAAGTGCTGCTTTTGGACCGTGTTGTAATGGTAGTCCTCTTTGCCTCTGCTCTCTGCTGTTATAGTTGTGGCCCAACTGATATGGATTTTATTGGCTGATTTATATTAGTCAAAAAATGTTCTGATAATTAACAGATTAATCAGCTGATTAAATGGTAAAAATAAAGTCAATAAAAAACTTGTTTTTTAGCCCCTATATGTCTTGTAACAACAAAGATGGAAATTACAGAGAGCTTTTTACTGTTCTGTAGTACATGTTTCACTTACAGGAGAGGAATTTTCATCAAACCTCTACAGCTGTGCTAATTATTTTTTAGCTTTAGATCATAGGCATGTGCTCTTTATAAGCAACATAACGAGTTGTTGCCTCTGATGCGGCGTCATGTTCTAGTATCTTCTGACAAAGTAAACCGACGATCTGGCCCTATCTATAGTGTCAGAAATGACTTTGACATGTGATCAAGATCCTTACTGCCTCTGCTTTACGTTTGATTTACTTTTCTATGGATCCCACAGCACTTTGTGATTCCAACGATGCGGCAAACGCCTCAGAAGACCGCTGCAAGTCACCTACTTCAGGTAAGACTCACCTTCCTCCTATTCAACACGGGGGAAAGAAAAGTGTGAGAAGCATCTTCCTCAAACGCTGCTGTTTGTCACATAGGATCTGCATCCCCCTGCAATTCAGATGATGAAAGAAAGCAGAGGTTCATAGAGAAGGGTACTGTATTGTAAACACGTGCCCTGGAATTCTAGCTTTTGGCTTAAAACATCTGATTTGTGTTTTTAACCTTATTTACAGTGAAGTTTAAAAGCAGACGCTTTTCCAAGACGGTTGCCAATGACTTTGGTACTGTATCTTCCAGATGCTTTCTCTGCGGTTACTCACTCTTCCTTTCTGAATGACGGCTCTCTAACCACCCCGCGCCTCGATCCCCCTGCCAGTCCGTATATCTTGTGCCAATCGAAGAAGAGATTTGCATTCGATAAATTGATCTAATCACCTAGTTTGGAGTGTTTGATAGCTGTTGTGTATGAAATTAAGATTCTTCATCCCATGCATGACAGGATGTCTTTCATATTTAGGCTTCAGATTTTCTATACAATTTATGTATTGGGGGGTGTATATGCATGGAATACTGCTTGCTGGTTGGTATTTGTAATAAAACCGTTTTTTCTTCCTTCTCCATACAAAAGCATAGAAAATCTGCTTCTCGCCTCTGTATTTTCAGCACTAACACTTGAACGTCGAAGTGAATTATTTGTCTTTGATCATCAACACAAGCTGTGTTTTTCTGATTCCAGGGCTTCAGTTCAGTGTAATCTGTTGGCTATCCAATGATTATTCTTTTTCCCTCTACACCTACTCTCTTTGCATAACAATGTTCACTGAATTACAATTGACTTAATTCTCGACTGCCTCTCTCTTGGTTTGGCATCACAAGCTACAGCATTATTCTGATGCTTCTGTTCGTCATTTATATTTTCCTCGTTTCTCTTGAGGGTGAGCATTAACTGCAACGAGCAACTTTTGGAGATTCATATTGGAGATTGGCAGCACTCCTGGTTGAAAGCAGCCAGTAAAATCAATTCAGATGTGCTTGGAGTTCAGATATTTCCCTTAAAGCAATACGAAGTCTCATTGGCAGCTTGAGCAGTATGAACTGGATCTCCTCAACAGTTGTCTTACAGTTAGTCTCATCCCTCCTAAGAAGTATGTCATTTTTTTATCAGTGATTGAACACTGAAATATGCCACCCAATTACTGAAATGATTATTGATTTTAGAAGATGCTCATTAATAAAAACATTTAGTTGTTCTTTCCTCAACAAGCAAAAAGAGTATTTGTTTCTGTTACAGCCAAGATGTCACGGAAAATTAGCTCGTCTAGTGATCAAAAGCCAGACCTGGGTAAGCCAAAGCCGATGACTAATGTTTACATCTCTTATATTCTTCATAATTACTTTCTTTTTGCAGGTTTTCATGTTGCCATTGCAACCCTTTTGTCTCTTTTAGCTGTGAAAGTGTGAATAAAGCTGAGATGAACACTTCCTGTATTTGCATTGGGTGCAGAATATAGGTCCCCACGGCTGTGCCGTCTGACATGTAATAGAAGCTTTCGTAGTGTGAAAGTCGACAAGAAGGCAGCCAGGATGAGTTGTGATCCCTGTGAGTGGACCAGTTCTGGTCGGACTTGGGCTGAAGTGGGATAACCTGTACTAACTACCCCGATCCCACTACAAGGGCTTTTTATTCTTAATCTGGTTTACATTTGACACTAATCTCTAACAGTGATTGTTTTCTTCCTTTCAAAGAAGTCCTACTGGCTTGATTGTCTCAGTGTGAAAAATCCTGCTTTTCTTGTTCACAGTTTTTCTCTGAGAAGAACGATGCGTTCGCTTTTCACTCTGTGTGTCGGTGGGGATCCCACGTTACCGTTAAGAGTCGTTTCTGCTGCAGAAGTGAAGCAGTGAAGCATGAATAATTCTGTCTGTAAACAGCTGTTCTTCATTGGGAGAGACGTAGTAGTACGACTGGGCTTTTTTAATGCAGTTTTTTGACATTGGGAGTATTTAGTAGATTTAGCTGCTGGAATGCAAATAGGAGGCTTTTAAAGCGAATCGCATCATGTGATGATAAATTTCAGTGTCAAAAAATTTCTGAACCATGAAAATGTGTCACTTCCTGCTGGGCTGTTTCCATAACAGACCATAACAGCATATGCTGGAGGGTTTTCTTTACTAAGCTGTTATACAAAGAAGTCTGCTTTAACCCCTGAACTGAGCTTGCTGTTGGCTTGGAGACCATGCTTCTTGCCTTACATCTATCATTTGACACAAATTATTTCCTCATTGTCTTATTTTTCTGCTCAATCCTGCTGTCCAGATGCCAAGGATAACTCATTCACCCGCTCACGTAGTTCAAGTGTAACCAGCATAGACAGAGAATCTCGAGAAGCCATCTCCTCCTTTTACTTCTGCGAGAGCTTCCCTAAGAAGTCGGACAGCCTTGTCAGCCCCTGCCTGTTAGTGGGAACCACGCATGGCTCCGTGATGATGGTGGCTCTTAGCCTGCCACCTGGTGGAGACCAGAGGCTGCAGCAGCCCGTCGGCATCGCCTCCTGTGGTAAGAAGCTGAAGCAAGCTCGTCATTTGCAGGTTTATGATGCACATCTTGTTACTGTTGAGTCAACAATGTAGGCAAAGTGCCATGTGTTGTTGTTGGTGCTTTATTCTGTTTTTACAGGACAGTTTTGGCCTTTTTTATTGCTTTAAATGCTTGTAAAAAACTTTGCAACACTTTTAAGTCATTGATGCTTGTGGAAACATGCTAAGCCAGTGTCAGTTTATCATTTCTCTTTTTTACATTTGATCAAATGTGGCTGTAACCCAAACAGTTAATAAATTCTCAGAAAACTCAAGTCAGAAAAAAATGCAAAAATGTATTTTCTGCATTTGTATCAGACGGCAGTGCTGGTTGTTTTGTTTGTTTTTGTTTTGTTTTTTTGCATAGTTTGTTAATAAAGATGCCGTTTGATTGGTAGTACAGCTTAAGATTAATATTTAGCCTTTTTTTGAGTCATGTCAATACCATTTCTAATCTAGTAAACATAAAAAATGTCCATTTTCAGGCACGTTGGCTCGACTCAAAGGTGGCATTTTGACCATGGGCCTGCTTGACGCGGCTGCAACTCTTCTGCCTCCTTCCTACGAGCCGTGGTATGACCCCAACGCCTCAGATGAGGAAAAGGAGAAAAGCCGGAGACGCAGGCCAGCCTCCCCTCCCTCATCACAAGAGGGCCAGGACTCTCAGTTTGCTGTGCTGTGTTCAGAGAAACAGGCCAAGGTGGTGGCCATGCCCTCCCAAACATGCATCTACAAACACAGCATCACAGAGACTTCATTTGTGCTGAGGGCTGATGTGGTGCAGATGGCTGGGGCTAATTGCATCGCCTGTTTCTGTGCTAATGGGCACATCATGACTCTGAGGTACCACCACTGCTCGCATTCTGTTACTTTCAGTATCTGTGATCAAACGGCAGAGTGCTCTGTCTTTTTTTTTTTTGCATAGTTTGTTAATAAAGATGCCGTTTGGTCTGAAAGTGTTTTTTGTGTTTTATGGCCCCAGTTTGCCCAGCTTACGGCCCCTGCTGGACCTGAACTACTTACCGCTCACAGACATGCGGATAGCACGGACGTTTTGCTTCTCTAACCTGGGTCAGGCTCTGTACCTCACCTCCCCCACTGAAGTCCAGCGGATCACCTACAGTCAGGAGACCTGTGACAACCTGCAGGTGAGATGAGCAACAAAGGATTTAGAATTTTCTTAAGCTTACATTTCCTGACAAGAACCAATGTTTCACATCAGTCCTCATGTAGCAAAAGGCTTCCAGTGGACTGTCCATTCATTGTGGTATGAGACACTGGTTTTCTAGCCTGGGGTCACCTTTGTGTCAAATATTACAATAATTTTCTTTCCGAATGACTGAACCATATCTGCTCTGCAGGCTAGTGATATTTAACATAAGTATGTTAGGAAAAGAAATGGATCCTTTTCTAGCACATCAACATACATCCTTACGTTAAACATCCTTTGAGGCCGTTTAGAAATGTGGAGTTCTTGCTGACTTGTGTAGTAACATCTGTAACTGTGAAGCAGAGAGTGTGCATTTTTTATCTAAAGCAGCTCTTTATTTATACATGGCGATGTAAAATGAATAACAAGTAGATGTTTATGGTTTAATCCGAAGAAGGAAAATAGTGAAACAGATGTGTTAATACTTCTCTTTTGTTCAGGAGATGCTCAGTGAGTTATTTACCCCTGTGGAGACGCCAGAGGCACCAAACAGAGGATTCTTTAAAGGTCTTTTTGGGGGAGGAGCTCAGTCTTTGGACAGGGAGGACCTCTGTGAGTACAGAAAGTACTTCTTGCCTTAAATGTTTTGTTTCTATTTGAAAATGTAATTATATTTTGCTAGTATTTGACATAATTTATAGCAGAGAATCAGTTGAGTCCTTCAGATAGTTGCTTTAACTGGGAGGATGGTTTGTTGACACACCTTCTGGGTTGTTGCGTTTTTTCGTTAGTTGGTGAAACATCTGCTGGAAAGGCCTCTCGCAGCCTGGCCCAGCACATTCCCGGCCCGGGAAGCATGGAGGGCATGAAGGGGGCAGCATCTGGGGTCGTGGGAGACCTCGCACGTGCCAGAATAGCTCTGGATGAGAGAGGGCAGAAACTGGGCGAACTGGAGGAGAGAACGGCAGCCATGATGGCCAGTGCAGAGTCCTTCTCCAAACACGCCCATGATGTAAGTCGTCTCTTTAGTTTTATTTTTAGATTAACTCATAGTTTCTGACTCATTTATTCCCCTTTCCTCTCCTCAGATGATGGTGAAGTACAAAGATAAGAAGTGGTACCAGCTCTGATGGCAGCACGAGGACCTTTGGACTCTTATCACGCACACCAGTATCGCCGAGGAGCTGGAGGTCCCTCTTCTCTGTTCTGTTTCTTTCCACATGAGGTTGGGGCTCCGCGCAGTGGAGCCATGCTCTTTCTCTCAGCACGATATCTTCACTCTGCATCACCTCAGTCAGGGCTGCTGCAGAGTCGACACCGACCCACACGGTGCACTGAGGACAGAAAGAAGCGGTGGAAGGGGAGGCCCTGTCTGCGTTTCACTTATGAACATCTACGTTCAATTATAATCAGTGTGCAGACCCAGAGAGATCGGACCTTTCACATCCTGTCATGCACTCGTATATGTCTCATAAATATATATAAATATATATACCTAAATACATATGTATGTACACACGTTGCTGTTTTGTTCAGAAGAAGGAAGGACAAATGTGCAAATAACGTACTAAGGGTGGCCTGGCTGCACTTCCTTGCTCTGCCCTTTATAATCTGCCAAACACAGTGGACTTAAATGAGGAGAAAAGTCTGATCCTTCAAAGATAATCAAGTCTATGAACATTTAAGGTTCTGTAGGAATGATTGAATCTATGGAGGACATATTTTTACTTTATATTCTTTTGGTCTAAATTATTATTAGCTGATTTTCTTTCTTGTTTTTCTGTCCAGAGAGGGCCTTTCAAGCACTTAGAGCAGTAAAAAAATGGACAGGGAAATGGGGAATCTATTGCCTCACTGAATAAGGGCTGGTAGTTCACTAGTACATCACCGATCATACCTTTTTTAAAAAGCGACCAAGTTATATTAGGTGAGAAATGGCGTGTCATTTGAGTCACCTTACTGGTGATTTTGGAATAAAAGTTATTGGATAGCGTGGTAGGACGGGGAGCGAGTTTGTGTGTAGGGCATTATTTTGTTTAATTTGTCAATTAAATGTGCAAAAAAAAGAAAAGTGCTGAAAATGTTTACCCCTTAGAGTTTACACTGATCTATCAGATAATGTCGATACACTGAGAAACCCCTCCTGGTGTCTTTTCAGAGGGGGGGTGTACTTGTAGGATCATGTGTTGACAGTAAAAGATTGTCCTTTAATATAATTTACATAAATGTATATTTTGGTTACAAAGGTTTTTTGTGATAAAAATCTATTTCTAAATGATTATTTTGGGATGTCTTATTGGCATTCTGTCATAGCTGAGGTTGATTTATTTAATTTTTTCCGTGTCATCTCTCATTTTGTAGTGAAAAAAGCATGAGTCTCTTACAGCACAATGGACGTGAGAATGCTGTTTGTATTCGTAGCTGCCAGCAGAAGTGACCGAGCACAACAAAGTGTTCACGCGGTGCCACAAGTCATCTCTCTCTGAACCCTTCACTTAAAAACTGTTTCTCTTCTGCCTTTGCCTCATATATGCTAACCTCTAACTGTGTGTCTGTGTGTTTGTGAGCATACATATATGCAGGAATATGTGTATGTGCGTCATTGTTTGTCATTCTACATAAATACGGTCTATTACAGTAGGTCTTTTTTGGGTTTTTCTTGTTTTTGCTTGATAATTTTTCTGTGTGATCAACTCGAATTGTATGTCATTTTATTTTTTTTCATGAGGTGTGAGGATATGCTGCTATTTGTGTCAATATAGGAGCATAATCTGTGGGTCCTTTTTGATGTTTTTCTTATTTATCAAAGAGAGACAAGACTTCATCAGTCCCGATTGCTGCCAAATGTTGTAAATAGCAGGACGGCTGGACACAAATCTGACAGTGCAGGTTCAGGCTATGTGACACTGTACGCTTGCGGCCATGTTCTTTTCTGACACCAAAGAGTTGCTTGATTTCACAGAGTTGTCTTTAATTACACCCCCCCCCTCCCCCCTCCCTCCTAAAATGGTGAGAATCAGCCTGGATAGGTAGCTTTCTGTGTGGGGAGGGAATTAATTGGGATTTGCTTTGTTTTTGGGTGTTTATTCCCAAACTGCTGTACATTTCCAAGAGTTTCACTCCAACATGGTTTTATGCACTAAAGAAAACCAAGTAACTTACACTGGAAATGGAAATTGATCAACAGCTCGAAGGAAGACATTACCTGGAGTTTAGATGGTTTCTTTTTACTTATAAATAATATATGCTGAAGAGGTGTGTAAAATGTCTGAGATGGAAACACAGCTTGTTGGAATGAAACCCTTCCCATTTAGAGCTGATTTTAATTACTGTGTTCTACTGAGATGAACCCATCTAGGAAGAGCTATTATGTGGGTTTTGCACTATGTTTTGTACTTTAAAATGATTTTGTTTGAATGTTTGTTTAATGCGTTTATTCCTGTGTCCCGTTTTCTTATTTCTCCAAGGACCAAAACATTATGGAACCTATGCTTATTTATATCATTTGCCAGTTGTGCTGATTGTGTCACTCTCAGATTTGTTTTCAATGTCACTTAAATAATAAAAAAAAATTATATATTTGAAAACAAAAATATATAAATATATATATATACTTTTAATTTCAATAATATATTAAAAATGAATAACTTTATTGTAATTCTAAGATGGAATGATTAACATGGATGTCCAAAAATGGTTGTGCATAACTATCCATCATCCAGACATGACAGATTTTCTGGTATATATATTTAACATGCTCATCAGATTTATGCTTTGCTACTGCAGGAGGATCTCCTGACGGTGGGCCGCTGAGACTTTCTATAAAGCGTGGCCTCAACTTTGAAGTGCTTCAGTTTGCAAATTATGTCCTAAATGGTCTCTTATTGCACATTGAAGGATGCATGATATTACGTGTTTACAAACTTGAAACAACCATGTATTATCCCTCTTAGAGATTGTCTGTTTTGGCATCTGTATTAACCACCATGTTGAACAAAAGCGATGTTCTCATCACACATCAGAAGTGTGTCCCAGTATAATTTGATCATGCCAGTTGTATATGTGCGAGAGGTTATTTATCTGTTGGCGTTACTGTTTGCTTTTCCTCCCCGCGCTGTAGAAATGCATTGAAACTGAAGGTAAGCTCACATCATGTGCCGAAGAGCTCGAGGGTTTCTCAGTCGCCATTCTTCCATCCATCTGTCTTCATCTGGGATGAATATCTTTGGAGTTGCAGTATTTTCTCATTGTAGGCGATTTTTGTACAGTTTTATTAAAATGAATTTCACATGGATGTCTGTCTTAATCTGCTGCCACAAACAGTTTAGACTGTAGATACAGTATATATAGATATTATTGTGCAATGGAAATAAATGTAAAATGAATCCTAAGTTTTTGTCTCGTGTTGCATATTTCATGGGTTTGATTGATTTAAATTAAAAGCTTTAAATACATTCTTGGAAGAAACGTATTTCTAGGCACTACAAAAACAGCAGAAATAAACGTATGTTTTAGGTGACTTGTTCAAAGATGCTGGAATAGGTACAGTGATGGTTTTAATCTGTATGACGGTCTTAAAATATGTTCATCATGAGTCATTTTATTCTAGTAAACACTACATCTGATTTAGTTATACTGGCCATAATCTTTCACCAAAAAAAATATTCTTTTGCAATCTCCTTAGGTTTATTGGGTCTTTTAAAAAAGTTAAATGTAACAATAGAAATTAATTTAAACTTTTTTTTATTTTTATGCATTTTCTATATCATATTTTGTGTTAAATATATTTTATAGTAGACTTGTAAATGCATTGTGAATTATCTTAATAGATTAATACAGTTTTTGTAATCAAGAATCTAAGATTTTTAGGCAGTATTTTTATTTATTTTATTTTATTGCTGCATTTCCCCAAAGCCCCTCCAGGTGGCGCCAGTGCTCGCGGAAGTCCCGCCGGCCAGCGGGGTAGAAACCACCGCGGAGCCTGAAGCTGGGCAGCATCCTCTCTGACTGATCCGGATGATGAAGTGGAGAAGCAGCAAACTTGAAAACGGCGAATACCGGCCACACAACAAGCCACAGTAAGTGACGTCTGAGCTGATTTGGATTGTTTTTACTCATTTTTCCGCCTTCCTGCGCCATCACAGCAGTTCTTGCGGAGCCCCTCTGTCTCCGCTCCAGATGAATGTTTCATGGACCTCAGCGTCTCAGCCGCTGCGATGAATGAAACAAAGAAGATGACACCAACTGTTATCGCTGCAGTATTTTGTTTTAATCAAAAAACAGGTTGGTAACTTTTTCCCCAGCTACTTTTAACTTTACATTTCTGTGGACACAATATTCGGCCAACTATCTTTATTCTCTAAAAGTCCAGCTAACAAACTGGTAAATTGGTTCTCGCCTCCTCATGCAGCGGGTTTCTTCTTTAACTCAACTTGCACGCCTCTGGGAGCTGTCTCCGCTGAAAGAAATCTCAGACTGAACCTATTCTGGCTGTTTTTACTCAGAACTGGTTCCAGGTTTTGCGCACTTTCTGGCAGGGTTTGCGCACTTTCTGGCAGGTCTTGCAGTCTCCACCTGCTCCACTGTCTCTAAACATGCTTTGCTCTCTCATAGATGTGTCTACTTTGGAGAGCTCAACCTGGGGCTGTTTGTAGTGTGGGATTTGCATGTGTCACACTGCTGGACTGCCACATCACAGCTCCAACACAGCTGCAGTGTCAAGTAAGGTGATGATGATGATGACGTGCAATTAAGGTGCACATCCTTAATCCTGTTTTAAAATGAGCCAGGGAGCAAATCTCGTCCTCCAGTGGCTGTCAAAGCTCCACCTGGCCCAGTATGTGGAGTCATTCATTGATAATGGCTATGATGATTTGGAAGTTTGCAAACAGATTGGAGAACCAGATCTGGATGCGATCGGGGTCCGCATTCAGTATCACAGACACAGGGTACTCACTGCAGTGAAGGCTCTGAAAGAGGAGGACAAGAGGAAAATACCTGGCTATTATTTCACATTGGAGCCTGTGGATGCTAGTCAACACTTATCAGACAGAGTGGACGATTTGGGGAACTTGAGGTCACGCACACAGACTGCAGGAGTGCACCAGGCCTCGTGCCCGGGGACCCACAACCTGAGATTCACAGACTGTAGTGACTTTGTGACTTATCCCAAACTGAAGCTGAAGGTACTGATAAGAGACAAACTTGCAAAAGATGGGATCAACCTTGGACAGGCACCTTACACCCACAAGGTAGGACATTTTTACCCTTCCCTTTTGGAATAAAATTAAGCAAAATGTTGTCTTTAACAGTCATTCAGTTGGATGTGCTTTTTTTTTAGTTGTGTGTGTGTGTGTGTGTGTGTGTGTGTGTGTGTGTGTGAGATGAATGTGACAAATGATGTTGCTGACGTCTGGGGATTCTTCTTTATTGCTCCAAGACTGGATTGGTATCCTTGGCAAAGGCCTGCTGAGATTCTTTGCAGTGATAATCTACTTTTATAAGGATGCTGCGTGCTTGTTGGAACAATATTAAGATTTAATTTGTCACAACAGAGGCAGGTTAGTTGTTAGTTATCATGACAAAGACTGGGTTAATTTGAGGACTGATTGCCTTTGAGCTACAGGGTTTTCCAAAAGAGCCACCCATCGTTTCTTTATATTTCGCTTCCAATTAGTCAGATTTTCTTCTCATCTTTTAAATTGTTCTCAAGCGGCACTTATTCAGGTTTTCTGAAGGTCTGTTTTTGTATTAATACTTTTCAGTCCAGTTCTTACACCTATTTTCAGACTATTATTTTTTGTTTTCAGGCACCCTAACATCAGCCTTTGTCTTATTCAAGCACACAAAGCCACCTGACTCTTTGTGTGCTAACAAAAAACTAGTTTTTAATTGTATCTTAGGGCATTTTGTAGCCAGCAGCCTCTTGCAACAATAGATAATTTGTTCCAGTTTCTTTTGTTGCATCAATAAAATTCCAACGAGGACACGGTTTGACAGGGATAAAATGGTTTGTCTCTCAGTTGTTGTTTTTTTTTTTCCCCTTCTTCTTTTTTGAAGCATTTTTTCCTGATTTTCCCAAAGAAAGGTTAGCTGAAAACGTGGCTTATCTCCATGTGGAGGAAAAAAGAGTAAACCAACCAGCAGAGACCTGTCACAGGATTGGCTCCTCAGCTGGAAGCTGTCAAGAACTATTCCTAAGGAGGGAAATCTGTGAGAAAAGGCTGAGGTATGCCAAATGACACAAGTCGGAGTTGAAGAAGAGCAGGTCTGATGGAGTGATGAATCCTCCCCAGAGCCTGGATCACAACATTACGGAAACAGTGTAGGATCATGTTGACAGATAATGGAACAAAAAGGCAGCCACCATTCAAACAAGAGCTTTGGAAAGTTCTTCAGTAAGCCAAATGAGGTTTCAGGCTGTGAAAAATAACAATTATCACACCATATATTTAATTTCAAGCTTCTATAATATCCTGTTTTACCTGCAATGGCATATAGAGTAATTGGGAGCATTGCACCGTACTATCATTTCAGCTACATCAGAAAATGGGCTGATGTATCCCATTTAGACACAATACATGATGAGCCTGTGTTGTGATACCAAATCACACTTCCAAAATATTCCAAAAATATGCTGGCATCAAAGTTAAGCTTATAATGTGCAGATGTGGTCGGTAACTCTTGTGGTGATGTGGCATCTTTGCCTGTTCAACCACAGACACTCACCTATACTTTAGGATAATTTATGCCTTGATCATGGGCGGGGTGCCACATAAGTGGAGTTTTCTTACATAATGTGCATGCTTTCTATCAGTGCGGATATTTTAGGAGTTGCCATGACGCCAAGAAAGCTTCTGCAGATCTACAAATGCAAGGTGCACCACAGGTTAGACTTCTCCTTGTCAGTATAGTTTTATACAGTATGTAGTAATGCTGACAGATATAGCTCAGCATAGAGGGGTGGATGATTTAATCCATTGACTATATATAAGCTTTACACTATGTGGTTTAAAGCATAACCACTGAGCAAACGAGTTCAAAATCCTCTGACCTCTGAAGATGGTCAGTGGGGCAATGTGTATGAGTCTGCATGTATGACAGATGCATGGTGCATTCACTGAAAGCAGGGCCTTGTATTTCTGTAGCCTGCAGGGACTGCTGATACTGTAATTGAAAAGGATAGTTACTCTGCTCTGGGATCACTCAGTGGGGTGATCTGTGAAAAGCCAAAGGAAACATTTGGCTTATTTTCAGTAGTTTGTCAACAGAAGGTGTAACCGTTGACCTGGACGTTACTGGTCAGTGGATGGGACACTGGTGGCATTAATCTGTTTTGGTTGTTTTGTATCATACTGTCAGGATGAATATCTACTGAGTAGCCCTTTTGGGCAGGACCCCAAAATATCTTTACAGTTTCACACCTCAGGCACAGTTTGTGTTTTCTGCAGTGACGTTTGGCCAACTGACTTGTCTTTATGTAAGCCATGCTTGTTGTTTTGTCTTTCCACAAAAGACAAGTGTAAAAAGTGGATGTAAGTGCTCCGAGAAGAGTTTCCTGAATGCGGGTGAAGATCACTTTTGTAGAAGCTGTTTACCCATCTGGAGACTGCATTCATCTTTTATATTGTCTATAGTCATGGTTGTAGTGTTGTATTTTCACCATGAGGACATGGAGGACAGGCAGAGATGGTGCTTGTTACGGTCTTTCTATTTGTGTTGATTTGTTTTCCGATCGTTTTGGTTGGGAAAGGAGATCCATTTTAAAAGAAAAAAGATATTTGAAACCTAAAATGTAAAAAAAAAGTTGCAGAAACATAATTTGAGAACCTGTAAATGTGAGTATAAAAGTGTTGGATGTTAGAAAATGTAGGAATACTGAGGAAATGGACGCCAGATGCAGCTTGCTTTATTGATTGAAATGTTTATCACATGACACGAATCACAGGGAATATGAGACTGCCTTCTCGCGGTCTCTGATATGCTGCACTGGGTGCTTCTGTTTCTCAAGTGGAGATTTACTATGTTTGGCTTTAGATAGGGAAAATCTACTTTCATCTGGAGGACCTTAGGTGTTTAAGTAGTTGCACTCTGCCCACAGTGCTGAATGGCATCAACCAGTTTCACATCTATAAGCACATACTGTTCATGAAAGATTCAGAGGTTACAAACTACTAAGTGCAAAGGCACTTTGGGATTCACTTCCAACCTTTTTATTGGTCACAGTAACACCGGCACAGTTAGACTTGCTTCTTTACAATGGAAAAAGCACCACAGCCTCTGGAGTTAGACTAGCATTGACCTTTTTAGATGCAAGGAAAACCTACAACTGCAGCTTCTTTTCATTGTAAACCGTCTAACAGTTTCCAGCTTTAGTTCTCCTGCCGCCACTCAGTCATATTTAGTTGGGCAGGGCTTATGGCGTGGCGCCATGAAGAAATGCCTGATCATTTATTTCATTTAGTCTCAGCTTGACTTGCAGCTCACTTTGCTTTTTGGATTCATCAGATTTAGTCCATTAAGCAGAACTCGGATATGTAGGCCAGCATAGCTTTTTTTGTTCTCCATAAACAGCATACAGGAGCCTTAGGCCAGGTCTGACCTGTACCAGTTCTTTATTTAGCATCTGACAACTAATTAGGTTAACTGGCAAAAGGTTTGTGTCATGACAAGGTACAGTAGGAGCATCTCAGAACGGAAGAGTCTCTTAGATGTAAAGGTGATGAAAGAGTTCAGGACTTTTGAGCAGCAAGATTTCTGCTTCAGACCAGAATGGGAACACATTCCCCTCCTAAAACCCCAGCAACTGGTCCCCCCACTTCCCAAACTTTAACAGATAATTGTTTAAAGAGGGGATGCTACGCGATGGTAATCATCACCCTGTTCCAGCTTTTTTTAAGATGTGTTGCTGCCATCAACTCATAATGAGCTCGTATTTTACAGCTGTAAATGACCTAAACATGGCACCATGATGAATGTTATGCTGAAACTGTTGTAGTTTTTTACGTAATGGGTGAGTTTAAACAGAGTAAAGCCAATATTCAGAATGCAGATCATTCACAAGGATGTCCTCACACATGGATAACGTATAATAATAATAGCTATATAATAGCAGGCTCGTGTTAACAACCTTGTTGATGCCAGTTTCTGACGATGCCTCAAACACACGCACGTCTGTTAGGATTTGTTTTCACCTCAGCATCAGTCAGTTTTCTGAAACAGATTTAGTCTGAATGCAACAGTGAAATATCATCATTATATTTAACAAGATCTCATCGAACTCTGTTGAAAAGGATTCACTCTAACAATGGGCTTCAGCTCCTAGAAGACCTCCTCTCAGTGAAAGAACCGCAGAATGGTGAAGAAATACTCGCTGCTCTGGAGATTTCCTTGTGTTGCTCTCAGAGTTACAGAGGACAAGCAAAACCAGCAGGGCCCTTTTGACACGAGAAAGGACTGTCTGAATAGAGCCTGGCAAAATACAAGGTCTGCAGCAGGCAGCTGACAGCTGTCTCTGCCTTTGTCACCATCAACTGGAGACTGAATAGGACTGGTTTTATTTGCTCAAGTGGTTTTTAATATACCAGTACCAGCGTCTGTGGTTGCTGTGAAAGGAATAGTACATGTATGAGAGTTTTAAGTCCATGCCAAGGGCTGAAAACCTGTCCTATCTTAGCTCATTAAACCACCTGGCCTTTAAGAAACAATAAAACAATATATGTTATATTTTATGCATGATGAAGAATAGAGGGAGGGTTTTATTTAACTTAAAATACTAACGATATGCTTTAATCCAACTGTCTCGTGAAACTGGTACAGAACTCTGCTTTAGTTTGATGAGCAGGTATGCAATTCTCTGAGAGATTATGAAAGACACCTTAGGCTCAGTCGTTGGTGGATTCAACCAAATTTTCTTTAGTTTACGCCTATGCAGGCTTTTGCATAGTTAATATGGGACTGATGGTCAGCTGGAACATTTCTATCTGGACTTTTCCTTCTGTGCCAGTTGGACACCATGTCTAAGTCTTCACTTTAAATGTGAACGAGGTCTGTCATGCCCCGCCCCCTTCCAGGTCACAGGAAGTTCAACTCTACCCTCTTCCGCCATGTTTGTAGCTTGATAGCAGTGTTATGCTAATCTCCCAGCTGAGAAACCTTTTATTGGTAAGTTCACTATAAATTTCAATGCATCCGATTCACTAAATTGGTGACCCAGAAGTCCACAACCTTATTTGTAAGACCCAGAGAAAATACTGTGACGTAATAAAATTTAAAAACAAAAGAATATAAAGTTATATGCAGCATCAGGAGGGAATAAATGTACATTTTCTGCATTCCTAAAGTGCACAAAAACATGTATTTAAGGGCTAAAAAATTTACATTTTGCATGATATGTCCCTATTAAGCCCTACAGTACTTTACTCATCCTCAAAATAACCAAACAAGCTTTTGAACAAAATAAATATATCGAAAAACTAGTAAAGTGTTGGATAAATCTGCCTCGTGTTTCGGCTTTTTCAGAGGAAGTAATCCCTGATATTTCAGCCCTTTTGCAGTCTGTCAAGTTTAAGTGAATTGAATTTGCTGCAAAGTGAAAGATTCTGCTTCCTACTTCCCAGGTACAGTGAGTGCAGCATGATGCACAGCAGTGAGCTGCTAATGTGACATTATGTCGCAGATTCTGTTTGCTTGCTGACAAATTTTAGGACACACCATCTGCTGCTCCCAAACAAGTTCACAGGGTTGTTACATCGCAGCCTTTGAGTTGGTCCTTGCTTCAGGTTTATTCTCTCAAGCGCATAAAATGCGCCCTCTTTAAATGTGCAGCCGGGTCCAGATGCTGTAATTTCCTGCTGCTTTGTTTAGATAGAAGTAGAGCAGAAGTGAGTAGTCAGTTGTTTAACTAGCTACGTTTTTTTTACTTACTTAAAATGCAAAAACATGAGGAAATGTTCCAGATTATGTGAAACCCATTTTTAATTAAGCTGAGCTGTGGCAGACTGTGCTCACCCTGTTTATGTTTGGGGCCTTTTAAAGGATAATTGTGGGTACTAATCTCAGATTAAAATAATTGTTGCTTTGGCTGGATGTTTCCTATGAGAAACAAAAAGCATTTGCTGGACATATGGAGAAAGTTAGGACACTTGATGCCTGACCTTTATCGCCCAGATTGTGGGATTAAGAGCTGAGAGAATTGTTCTGTTCAAACAGCTTTATGAACCAATTGGAGCACTTTCCTTTCTGACTGCCTTTAAAGAGCCGCGGCACAAAGCACAGCATGTTGGGAACGCATAAGTAAACAATTTGTCCATGATATCTTCTTGTTGCATGTCTTCTGTTTATTACCACTGTCTTCATGCTCGCCACATACAGCACTGTGGAGTAGGACATACTTATAGACTTTATTGATGTTATGTCGGGGTAGATTAGGTCAAACCAGTGGACAATTACAGGAATGCTGCTGGATTATTGCTTCAATAGAGATGAGGGTGGGTGGTCGGATTGGTGGTGGTGATGGTGGGAGGGGTGACACTTAAAAGCTTAATGTGCCACAGCAGTGGTAGTCATTTAAAGTATAGGATGCAGACACTTTCCATCCGGACTCTGTCCTCTTTCCTTATTGGGGTTGCGTGTCCCAGTCCTCTTAAAGATGCCATGTTTATGAAAGACACAGCTGCAGATGGACATCTGTCGTTGCTCCAACACATATTCAGCAGCACTTTCACATGCATGCAGAGATATATTAGGATTGCATATGTTGTTCAGGCAAGGAATACTGTCTGATGCATAATGTAAACCGCTGTGTAAAGCGGGGCATAATCACTGACCTATATTTGTGAATTTAAGATTAGAATTGTCCAGGGTCACTTGTTCCCTTTTTATATCCGTCTATCCAGTTAATTTTATACTGAAGAGCATGTGGAGGGTCTTCCCCCACAGAAAGCGTATTAAGTGCATCACACACTTACTCTGTTCAGCGACACTCTATTTAAATGCTTATTGTGGGCTCATTATGTAAGCTCACAAAAAGAAGGGTTCTCTGTTTGTTTTGATTCAGGGAAAAGTGTTTTCTGTAACTGTGTCGGGTAAACATTTCCCTACATGACTCCCCCTTTTTCTCTTAATGAAATACTCCTCTGTTTTCAGGCTTTGTCTTTGTTGCTTGAGGATCTCAAATAGGCTTTTAAAAACATGCAGTGCTCCGAATTTAAAGCAGTGCAGCAGAGAGAAACTCAGAAACCCTCTTTTTTATAAATACATCATGCAAAAATGTCATATTGTAGTATTCCTGTGTGATCAGAGTAAAAAAATAACTGTGTGTAAAGAAATGTTTATGTCACACACATACTGGCATGCTTCTAACAATGTAGGAATTGTTTAAGAGCAGGGCCTCACACTGGGAGTACTGGTTGCACTGGTGCATCTAAAGCTTTCCAAATGCATTCTTCCCATTTCCTTTAACAGTGAAACAATACATTCTTTGTTTCCATACAAATAAATCAACTTAACACAGAGCTTTTTAGTTGTGTTGCACAGAGATGGACAGATGTGTCTTCACTTTGGTCTCAGTTTGGACCGTTGTGTGCACATAGTAATGGCTACTTTGCTGCTCTGATATTTATGATGTGATTTGGTATCGATGCTGCATTTAGTAACAACTAGGAGTTAAAAATTTTCTTCTCTAAACAAGAGTAGATTAAGAAAAACAAAAGAAAACTGGACTTCTCTTTAATCAAGTATGGTTCAGATGCTTTGCAGAAGCAGACACAGTTTTGCTCCTAACCGACTGTCCTTGTCTCTTAAAGCTACAGATGTTTGGTCATTGGTTAAGTTGATTTTTCTCTTGTTTTTCGTTGCTGCATCACAACAAAAGCTTCCTTAAATACGTCATAATGTCTTTTCCAGACATCGTGGTTGTTATTGTCGTCTAACCTACTGACATACTATTGAGGTAAACATTCAGCATATACAGGACCAATCCAACATTAAGTCACTCAAAGAGATTTATTCAGATGAGTTTAAATATATTTTATTATGTCTGCTTTATGCATCATTGTGCATTGTGTCTGGCTTCACCCAGTGTTTAATGCAGTATAAAAGGTTGTGTGCAGTTTATAGTAGATTAAGACATGAATATGTTGGAATTGTTTGATGTTATTTTTGTGGGCAGAATATAATTAAAACAATGTGATTTAGTCACTGGCTCAGTGTCATTAACTATTACTATTCAGACACATTTTTATGCATCACTGAAACAGCATTTTTCATTCATCATTATGGATCATGCAACAGATTAGTCCTAAATTTGCATAGATGTGGGTCATAAATAAGTGCTTATAGTTTGTTTACATGCTCAGATTGTCGGTACATTAGTAGTAATTCGACATGGCACATATTAGTGATGCAACTGGCTGCAAGTCAATGCATTAGGCTGAGGCTTAATGCACAGAAAAGCAATTGTCACTGTCAGCCATTGTATTGTGGATTTATTTCCTTAAGCTGTTAAAAGTCTCTCCTCCAGTTTGGTTATTTTGTTCATACTCACTGTAACTTGACATGTGAATTGTCCCTGCCAGCCATTATTCTTACCCGGATTATCCTCAAAAAGACCATCACTTTAGAACTGAATTTGCCAGTATGTCTAAACTCTCATTAGTTTGACAAATAAAGTGATTAATATCCAGTAAGAATAATAATAGAGAACAATGCAGATTTGGTCTGAATACGTGCAGAAACCTCTTTGTTTGCTACAGTAACAATGAAAATGCCACAAAATGATCTCTGACGTTTTTAGTCACAACTTGCTCCTTTCTGTTCAGCTGAAATGCTAAATTTTGTGCAGCTTCTCTCTCTTGGGGGCATTCGGAGGTCAGTCAGGATGCGTTTGCTGTCGGACTCGTTTGGAACAACACGGCTTTGCTGCACGATATGTCTGAAAAAATGAAAAAAAGAGAGAAGCCAAACATTGTTCAGGAAACAATCCAGACTTTTGTTTTCTGTATATTTACTGCTTTTTTATGCTTCAGCTGCAGGGTGATGGGGAGGCTACAGACTCGATCCCTACACACAACCCAGGGGCAAGGGATTAGGATGATGCCACAGTTGCAGCACGTGGTGCACTATGACATTAATGTTATCCATTTATTGTAAGTCAGGGATTTATCTGTTCCTGCACATTGTTGATTTCAGGCCGAAATCAATAAGCCAAAATAAATAAATAAATGAACAGTCTGCACGATGTGTACTAAAAGTTGGGATAAAAGCAGAAGAATTAATGGGGTGTCTTCTAACAGTGCATTTGCTTCTGCAGTCTGAAAAGCTTAGTGAGGCTCAGCAGCTTTTTCACATTCTCAGCCATTTTTCACAGAATTTTTCTCTAATCTATGAACATGCTTTAAATTCTTTTTCTTATAATGTTGGCAAAAAAAGATAAAGTACATCCCCTCTCATTCATAAGATAGTAGATAGAAACTTTAATAATCTGGCTCTTACCAGATATTTAAACAGCTTGGCGAGTTGCATCGTGCCACCAGTTATTGCACAAAGCCTAAAGCACAACAATGGTGTCATGTTTGTGCTGCTACATGTTTTATATTCTTTGGGTCTAGTAAAGCAGAAGCTGTTTCTGGTTATACCGTCATGGTTATGTGCCAGGTATGTAGCAGCAGTTGGGGCGTAGCGCATCGGATGAGTTGTGTTTCTGTCTTATGTGGATGCAGTTCACATCTGGCCGTGTCGTTGCAAAGTTTCACCGCAGACTGGAAGCCTCGCATCTGCACTAAATCATTTCTGCTCCTGTTTGTGTTTCTCTGCAAGGACACAGTTTTCATTCTGCTGTTGTGTAAATGAGCTTTTTTGTTTGTTTTGTTGTTACGCAATACTTGATATAAAAAGGTTTATGTTTTAAGCGGAAGCATTGTGGTGTAAACGTGGCCTAAGAAAGGATAAAGGGTCATTTCCAAAGAGGTTTGAGTCTGTCATTTTATGGTTTTATGAAAAAAAGCAAATATTTAAAGCACTTAATCAGATCAGACTACAGACCTCAGTTTGCATGTTAAAGGTAATGAAAAAAACTGTCTGTATGGAGAAAGCCTCTTCTCTGAAACGGATATTTATGTAGTTCAGTTGATTCATGAACATTTTTTTTCCTTTTTTTTCTTATTTTTCTGAGTAGTTTTTTTGCTTTGGTTTTAAACTGGTGAGGCACATTTTTATTGTGAAGCTCTGCAGGAATATTTCCAAACCTTGAGCATATTCTGAACACAGTTCTCATGATCCCGCTCAGCCAGAGATATTTTTCTGCTGCCTCTGACTCAGGATGGGAGAACACACATGAACCCAGGAAAGGTGGGGGACATCTACTTCATCCAGCGTTTTCCCAACCAAATGATTGAAGTAGCAAAATAACCGACTCAGTGGTTTAGTGTGATATTATCCACATTATAAAGTTCCTGTTTGCATATGTGTAACAGCTTTTTTTTTGTAATTCAGGTCTTTCAGAAGCTTCATAGAGCTGTTCCTTTTCCCCCCTTTTCTATACAAATGTCTCAAATCAGCAACTGCATTTCAGCCGTTGCTCATGTGAACCTGCTGTGCAGAGGACGGTGGGAATTTGCTTCCTGCTCCATCACTTCTGGTTTGCTTGTTTAACCAGTGGCTGCCAGTGTGCTGTGGCAGTTCCCCTTCAGTGCATACTGCTGCCTCTGGTAGTCTGCAAACCAAGAGTTCACAGCTTGCCTCCCATCCAGCTGTGTTTTATGGTAGGATCAGAGTATGGCCTATCCAACCAAGTGAGTTTTTAGACCAGAAAAATGACATTGTGCTTGACCTTTCAGGGAAGCTTCTAGTGTTTCATAGAAGGAAATAAGCCAGAGGACTCACTCCTGTGGCACAATGAATACTATATGTTCAGATTATGACCCATTTTCTGCTCGTCTTCCTCTCCGCAGCAGCTAAAACCCTCTTCCCTTATGAATTTCATATGACACAGACAATTCAACTGATGCTATCGCCACAGTCATCCACTGGTGATCAAGAATGTTCTCGAGTCCTAGAATAACTGCCATGTTGAATGAAAATGCAGCACATTAGCTTACATTTGGTTTCTGTAGAAGATCTAATGTTGGAATTGTGCCAAAATGTCACTGACTCGGTATGCATATTGTATGTACTTAAAAATGTAGCTGAGGAGCTCCATCCCTTTGTTTTCCCTCGGGTGTAAACCACTAGCCTTGGCAAATTTTTGCACGCTTGTGTGATTTTATTAAGTCATGTCTTTTTTTTTTTAGGGAACTGGAAAGCTTGTTAAGATTGATTTTTGCTCTATTTTTATCTCCTAATTCTAAGTGAGTGATTCCAATGTCTGATGCTGTGAATTATGGGATTGTGGGGGGGGGGGGGGGGGGGGGGGGGGGGGGGGGGGGGGGGGGGGGGGGGGGGGGGGGG
>JBAMHV010000021.1:17019125-17035024 GCA_037177535.1 Pseudomugil gertrudae
CATTATATATGAAAGACCTCATAGTTCCATATGTTCCACACAGAGCACTTCACTCTCAGACTGCAGGTCTACTTGTGCCGGAGGTTTTGTCTTCCTCTTATAAAGGAGTTTTCCTTCCCACTGTCACGTAATACTTGCTCAGGCTGGGGATTGCATCGAAGTCAATATTCGATGCAATCTTATGGTTTCTCTTATATAGGCTATTTGATGAATTGGCTCAAATAAGATGTGAAGCGCCCTGAGATGACAATGTCATGAAGTGGCGCTATTTAAATAAAGCTGAATTTAATTGAATGGCTTAAACTTCTTACATGGCATCATATTTTAGGGTTGGTATGTTTCTTACAGATAATACGTTAAACATAAATGTTCTGGCTACGTAGAATCCTCCACCTTCTATAAACTGTTTACATTATGCAAACGGCTTCATCTGAGATTAGTAAATAATGGAAATGTTTTAAGTATGATACCAAAATCAACACTGCAAAAGGAGGTTAAATCCATCCTAACCTTTGGCTGCCCCCTCCGCTAATGACAAAAACCCACAGAGGGATTTAAATCAGTCTTGTGGGAGGTAATTGGGATAATACTGTCATTTGGATCAGTAATGCTATAAATACACATGCCAAAATAAAAAAAAGCACATTTTCAATCAGAGATATTGCTGCGTTCTGCTGTTTTGCTATATTCTACTATCTCCACTAGAGCTACTTCTGAAGCTGTGAATTTCTCTGTCATTAGCTCAATAACAGCCTTTTGGATGGAGTTGCTACATGTAGGTACGGTACCATATGTAGTCTGATCTTTCTGACTGTCATTGTGCCATTAGTTAATGCATTCATGGCCAACCCAAGCCTGTCTTGCTGTCCACTCTGTTTTTGCCTCCAGGATTTGACAGTTGTGCTAGACAGGGAAGCCTGGGGTTGACCTTTGCCGTAGCAGGTCTCAGAAGTTGGCATGTCTGTTGGCATGTGCATTCACTTGGATTCTTCATGGCACAATGAGGCCAGCGCACTTGCACCAGGTACTTTGGACCCATGTCTTGTGAATTCCACTGAGGATGATTCACTTACAAAGGCAGTAACCCTTCAAGCTGTGCATCTAATGAATATAAAATTTTTAGGTTTAGAAATGGAGACACTGGACTCGTTAGGGGCTTGATTTTCAGTCTGCTGAATACCACCACTTGATCGTGATTCAAGAAGACAGTTTACATCTTGAAGAAAGTTTGTTAAATGCCGCAGTTATTGTGTCACTGTTTATGACACATTGCTGGCATTTAAATCGTAGGCTCTGTGAATGGTGTTGTGGTTTGGAGGTGAATCTTTTGACCCCTACGTGACTGTAAAATGTCACTTTCGTTTCATTTGCTTCGCTGGGGGTTTCTCCATGTGGAAGAGGGTGTCAGAGTTGTTTTTTGGTAAATGATGTCGCTTGAGGAGAAATACTTCATCCAAATTGAGCCACCTGACCAGTACAAACATTTGCAGGAAGTGCTAGTCATGTAACTGATTTTATTTACTTGGCATTGGCCAGTTAGGGGTGTATTTACACCATCCATCCATCCATTATCAACCGCTTGTACCCAGAGCGGGGTCGCGGGGGGGCTGGAGCTTATCCCAGCTGCCTACGGGCGAGAGGCGGGGTACACCCTGGACAGGTCGCCAGTCCATCCAGGTGTATTTACACCATTTATGTAAATAATGTAGATAGATTAGGTTTTAAGAAACCACAGAAGGCTATAAAAGTTTTAGATTTGGCAGACACAACAGACTAAAACTGGGTATAACTTGCAGTTTTACAGCATGTGTTTAAGCTTGATATTACAACCCAAAGCCTTGAAGTTCTTATCCTCTTTGCATTTCCTAAAATGCGTTGCATGTCCGACTGCAGTCATCCCGAGGAAAAGACTTGTTTGTGCAAGCATTTGCCTGGAGAAATGCTGCATCTCTTTGTGGCTCCAATCTACTGTGATGAATATTTATCACACTCCCATGTTTTATTTCAATGTGCTTACATGTCTGAGCATTACTCAGTTGTCTGAGGAGGCTTGTTGCTCTGCCATCTAGTTAAAGCATGGATAGTTGATCTTGTAGTACTTTTTCTAATAAAAACACACCCAAGATGAATGGGGGGGGGGACTCTTGATTTGCAGTAACCAAGAGAAAGCTCACATGCACTGACATTTAGCTTTCAGCTTTGCAAACTTCCCATCTGGAGTCATGCTTGCAGAAAAATTGATTGAAAGTGCAAGACATTTTACCAACACAGACCTACACAGGTTCAGCCATGGATGTAAATAATGAAGTGAAGGATTGCGCTTTGGATTTATTATTTCAACCTTTGACATTGAAAGAAATTCTTTTTCTTCACAAAAATAGACAAAGTGATGATTTTGTGTCTTAATAAGTGTTTGTTTATTATTTGCTTGTGACCTGGGTGCTTCCTCATGCGTAGTTTTGTTGCCTGCCTGAGCAATCTGCAGCTGAATGAGGACTGAAAGATACACAAAGTGAGTCGCATAAAGAAAAGCCAAAGATGTGTCTGCAGTCGGATGGAGCAACGATTCCCAACGCTAGTCCTTAAGACCCACGGGATATTCAGTGTTTCCCTATAGAAGCACACCTGATTCAAATTACAAGCTTAATGCATGACCGCTATCGCGCTACTAATCTCAGTTGGATGTCAGCAGGACAATGAGCCTTCAACGACAGAAGTGTGAAGAATAAGTTAAAAGAAAAGACGAGAGGTAGAGGAGTGTGCCAATAATTAAGTAAAGTTTAGAAAATACCATTAAACTAACATTTTAAGTACTTTAGTTGAATGTATTAAAAGGAGGGATTGCATCACTATTTATTAATTTAATTAGTCACAATGGCACACTGAGTTAACTCTTTTTTTTGTTGGGGTCAGGAGGAGAGCTATGTTTTGCTTCACAGAGATGCAGATCTAATATTTACTGTGCTGCGTTTTGAACATGGCCCTTTCAACAGCAGACACTTACAATGAGCAAGAAAGCATGGCATGTAGCACGGGGAGTGTACGGGGAAGTCTAAATGAGAGTATACAACAAGAACAGAAAAAGTTACCAGCTCAGGAGCAAATGTGCGCTGCAAGACCAGCGCTGGTGGATACCCCGGTGCCAGCCACAGCCTTGAAATAAGCTTTTCTGTTACCTGCACCATGGTGTGAAGGCAAAGACAGGCAGAGTTAACTGCTATTTTTACCAGACTGTAACTATAGCAGCTCCAACAGACCAGAGTGGCACAGAGCTGGACAACAAAGCTGAATGTTCGTCATGCTAGATGACGCTATCTATCTAAGCGTGAGGAAGGATCTCTTATTAGACATTCACAGAAATGCTGTGCTTCTTCTGATGCAAAAAGAGTAGAGATGGACAGAGGGACAACAGAAAAAGGACTGGCTTGGTGTTCAGCTCATCTGGTAAGCAGCCAGCCCATAACCACAGGCTACAGCTCCTCAAGGGATTTTTGATTCCCAGCCCCAGGCCACCAAGGCCTTTACACTATCTCGTTTGGGTCGGCACTAAATGGTTTGAGTCAGTAAATCCTGATTTGTTGCATTTCTACAGCCAGCCGTACCTTAACCCAAACGGTGGGATTGGCAAAAGATGCATCAGCTATGTGACAAGTGACATCACAGTGGCACCACACCTTCATTGAATAATAATAATAAGAAGAAAAACGTGACACGAAAACAAAGGACGAGCAGTTTGGGTTCTTTCTTCCTGGGATGCAGCTTTAAACAAGAACTCCACCATATATGTAAACATGGAGCTGTTGCCGCACTGGAAACAAATCATGTTGTTAATCTCTCTTTTTTCTTAAATGAAAACTTAAACAACAGTTAAAAGCATATTTTGTCCCACCTGTGAAACACAAGCAGACGAAGGTCCCACACATGTGATGAGGGTAGTATATTTCCAAATTGCACCATTAAAGTTTATCTTAAAATGTAGAATCACTCCAAACATTTTGTTGCAAAGTGCAGCTTACACAGTCAGGAGTCTTGCCTTTGTGTTAAACCTTTGTGTTTTTTTCTTTTGCTTCATGGCATTCACATATACAGCACCTGTCTTTCCTTTCATGTCCTGATGTCTGACTCAAGGTTACATCCACATGCACTGTATCCATTACATGAGCACTTTGCTCTTAGCAGTATTAGATATTAATCATGTAATGGACTAAAGTCTGTGTTGAGTTATATGAATGGTCACGTCTATTATCTCATTAATTCTTGAAAATGACACATTTATGATTTATCTCCATATATAACACACAAGAGCTTTCTGAGCTATAAAACTAGCTTTCTTCTTAATGAATAAGATTGTTTGACCACTTAAGAAAGTGGAGTAAAAGTACTTACATGAATCACAGCAAGCCTGCGGCTACCGCAGCTCAACAAATAATCCATACTATTAAAACTACCCTACTGGCTGATTATTTGTTTTTATCTGATATGACGAAAGAAGAAGGTCTCTGTGGAAAAGTTTTTGTTATGGTGTGTAGGGCATGGCTAAATCTGTCGTCTTTTTGCCCTTTTATGTGCCTCTTCAGTTGCTCTTTTCCATGTGATTGCACCTGAAGGACTCCAGTAGATCTGTGCTGACATTTAAGTTCCAAGAAAGAGCCTTGTTTATTTTTCTCCACAAAATAAAAAAAAAATATGCCCGATGTCCATCATGTTGTTTCTGTGTGTCGCTAAGAAAACACTTTTGTTGAGCAGTTCTGGCAGTTTGGGTAGCGACTGTAGATAAATGCATCCCGACAGTGTTCAGAAAGGGGGAAGACTTGATTGTCTGAAGTTTATCTTGGATAAAAAAAACTCCAAACATGCTGAAACCACAATAAAATGATGACTTGATCTTTAAATATCAGTTAAAAAAAAAACATATTGGTCTGCAAAGTGCTGGCAACCTGTCCAGAGTGTACCCTGCTCCAATAGGTAGGGTCCAGCTTCCCTGCCACCCTAAAAAAGGCATAAAAATGAATGAATGAATAAAATAACTATTAAGTTTATCATACAGCTGTCAGCTATAATAAATCGACTGAATCCAAACTACTTTTCAATCACCATAACCGCTAATAAGATGCTTTAATGGTCTGTTTTCATGCAGCTCTGTGACTGCAGTTAGTTATAGCTTTCATTATATACATAAGATTGCAGATAATATGTTGTTCCAACAATGGAGGCATTGCCTGAATCCCTTTACATGCACAGCAGCAGTCGTGCATGCTCCCTGTGAGACTGTCACTGACTGTTCAGCTGATTAAAATTGGCTACAGTTCATACAGCTGTGATGTAAACATCTGTGCTAATGTTCTTCAGTATATATAAGCTAATAAGGCTCCAGTGGATAAAAGTCACTGTGAAACAGAATGATTTTCAGCTTCACTTGCAAATGTTGCGCCTGCATGCATGTGATTTTTTTTTTTTAATTTATTCTGACAGATATTGAAAATTATCTACCGGTAATTATTTTCAGCTTTCATTAACTGTTTGTGTGTGTGTGTGTGTGTGTGTGTGTGTGTGTGTGTACAGTATTTTGGTATGCTCCATTAACAAACATTTTAGCAATGAAGCAGTTCTTTTTTAACAAAAATGGTATTTTTCTGATTAGTATTTATTTACTGTAACTTATGCAAATAAGCTCCTTTTTAAACGTGCGGTGAAACCAGTCTGTAAAAAGCTCAACGTGGAATGCAACGGTCTTTCTAATTTCACCCTCATTTCTAAACTTCTATTTTTTTTTATAAAGTATAAGTCTCTGATAAATTGCATACCTGGAATTAAAAAGTCTCTTAAAAGTTTTGGTGAGGTAATGGGGTGTCATAGCACATAATGACCTATGTGTAACCGCTGACTGATCACACTGCAGTCTTGGCGCTTTTGGAGCTGACTGCTGAATTTCACACTATAGATCATTACTGTTATCACGTCTTAAAGTATTAAAGCCGCAGGCCGGAAATGGCTCTGCTCTTTTCTCTCAGATGATGCATTTCTTTCAGTTTCTGTCCATACTCCTCACCTGTGCCTAGTTGTGGGGTAACTCAAGGCTCCATTTTGGAGCCTGTTGTTTTTTCAGTCTACAGTATTTATTTCGGTTTCATTTAAAAAACTTTAAATCTCTTCATTATTTTGCAGATGATTCACAAATACAAATCAACAGATGTGCTGAATGATCTCGTGGGATTACAGTTATTGACGGAGTTCATTAGAACTAAACAGAAATAAATGTTTATGGGCACTAAAATAATTTAGGATGGTGACAGCACCATAGAAGGTTTTTCTCTCATTTACTTTGACTGGTAAAAATGATGTTACTGAATATTTTTCTCCAAACGGTTTAACCTTAATACCTGACTTATAAAAGTAGGTGCAGACACATCCCACCTACATAAACGCTCTTTCAGTGGCACATTAATCAGAGCTGTAACGCTGACCACGTGCTGTATAACCAGCTGCTCCCTCTCAAAAGCCTCAGTCAGTTGTGTCTGTGCAGGCTGGAGCATCTGTGATTTTTTTTTTTTTGGCTTCTGTCCTGCTCGATTTTAAACCAACAACTAGCCAACCCTTCCACAAAGCCTCAAATCTGCTCAACTAACATAAAACAAACGAACTGGAAGAGCGACAAGAAAATGAAATGTACTCTGCTCCACGGGCAAAATGATAATAACAATGATAAAACACACTGGATTGCAGTATTGACCTATTTTTGTGTAAGTTTCAGATTACACAAGAGCATATTTCTCAATAAAAGTGACTTTTTTATGATGAGGCACTTTCTGATATTAGGTTTTACCATTATTGTCTCTTTGAACCATAAAACATTTCCAGCTACGTCGGTGGAAACATTTGGACACTTTGGCTGTTGTTTCATACGAGCTGTCCTGTTTGCACAGAGCAAACATGAAAAAGAGGATGTGGGTGTTTTGTTGGTCACCCTGAAAGGGAAGCTGAAATGAAATGCAGCATGTGCATTTCTGTGAGAAATGACAGGAAGCTGCACGACAGGTATTGTATCTGCCTGGGCCTGCAGGATGGACCGAACACACCCATAACCCCTGCTTTAGCCAAAGTGGGCCGGTGACCTTCCTGTGAAGCTTTTCTTTTTTTTTTTAAATCAGTTTGCACAAATGTGTACTTTGAAAAAACCCAACTTCTTTCTAAATTAATAGAAGTATTGCTACCTATTACTTATATGTTGATAATTATTGAGGTTTTATTTCAGGATATCTCAGAAGATGACATGCACTGAATGCAGCAACACTGGCTGTTTTTAGTAATGTAACTAGTTGTTTCTGAGGGGTGTAGAATAATGCTTTTAAGGGCAACAATCTTTTGCAGCCAGTTATAATGGCCAGTAAACAAACCAACTTGACAGCAAAAGTCATTCAGTTCTCTGCACACATAATTACATTGTCAGATGTGATGAGGGATCAGAAACTGTGATTCAATGCGCATTTAAGCCGATTGTGACCTTTGTTGCTAAATGTATGACAGGGAATTTGACTATCTCTCAACCCCATGATCAAACTCAGTACCCAGTTCTTGAATTTAATTTAGATGTATTCAATATACTATTCTATTTAACTTCCTGTCTTCTTCCCTGATGTTTTGTGCATTTTTATTTTAACTCTGCATTAGAAATGTATATTTTTAAATCATGTAGTTTTACCACCCACATTTGAGGGCTAACTTCATAGTCTTGAACCTTTTTTAGAATGTGATGCATTTTTATAATCTAGTGTAGTGTCTGCTTTCATGCACCAAGAAGCAAATGGAGGTATCTACTAGTCTGAAGTGACAGACTGTGGGACAGTTCTGGGGAAATAATGGAGAAAATACATTAGGCCTAAAGGGAGAGAGACAAAGACAAGCAAAGTGACAGAAAAGTGGGGCAAAATATCTAAGAAAACTACAGGATTTTAAAAAAGGAGAGCACCATATGGAAGCTGGTATAAGGAGATTATTTAAGAAAGAGATTGTTGTGATTAAAAAAAAAGAGATGGCTGCAGAATAAAGGTTTTGGATTAAAATGATCTATGGCCTGTCGAACCTTTTTATTCTAATAAACTGAAAGGATCTCTCCCACAATGACATGGCCTAAATGAAATAATTCTAGCATTCATGTCGCATCCAAAGGTACGCCTCAGTAGATTCATTTAGCATCAGAGCTAAGTTACTCTGTAATCATGGCATTATTTTATCTGCACATTTACCCTTTTTATTATCATCCTCAAGACTCAACGCTGGAGTGTATTTCATAATGACATAAATTAGTCAAAGTGAGTGTCTCGTATACAAGATCATTTCATTTAAAAGCATTCATGTATCAGTTTATGTTGAGCTAACTATCTGGAGATGGATACTTTATTTACTGATTTTTTTTATTCCTGACTGCTTATGCCTGATTTAATACTTTTTAGGCATTTTGCATTATTAAAAGTTATATATTTCTACAACATGATCAGTCAGATCCCCCATAATGCCCCTCTGGACCCTGTGGAGCCTTCCAGAATAATTCAGTAACATACCACAGAGACCTGTACAAGAAAGATAAATATGATTGTGTAAATGACTGAATTACTAAAAAGAGGATTATAGTTTCTTGGAAAGCGTTTTTTATACACGACTTTAATAGTAAAACAAAGTGCATTATTTAATGCAACTCTAATGCAAAATAAACTGTGGTGAGGCATTTTAAATCCTCAAACATTTAACCAGATGTCAGCTTGAAGACAGTCTTGTTAACATGCAAAGCCTTGTACCATGCTGAGGTGTTTGAGGTATTCAAGACTTTAATTGCCATCATTTGTAGCTCGCCCACATCCACTTTAATTAACAGCAATCAGAAGCAATGGTTTTGTTAGCACCAGCTGTCCAAAGAAGCAAAAATATGACTGAATGTAAATAAAAAAACAAGCCTTTTTTAAGGAGGACCTATCATGCAAAACTCCCTTTTTTGCCCTTAAATCCATGTTTTGGTGCACTTCTAAGCATTTAGGAATGCAAAAAAATTTACATTTATTCCCCCCGATGTGCACTTTATATTTTTTGTGGTCATATTTTTCAGTCTGTTTAATTTTCTCTATTAGGTTTTTTTTATCTATTACGTCACAGTATTTGCTGTGGGTCTACCAAATAAGGTCGTACACTTCCAGGTAATCAAATTCGTGAATCGGATACGTTGACATTTCTAGTAAACTTACCAATAAAATGTTTCTATGCCGGGAGATTAGCGTATCACTGCTATCAAGCTACAAACATGGCGGAACATGGTAGAACTTCCTGTGACCTGGAGGGGGCGGGGCATGACAGGCCTCATTCACATTCAAAGAGACGGCACCAAAACGAGTCGCTCTGAAGACGCACCTCAGAACAGGTTACAGTGTGAAGAGTGAGAATAAGCAGGAATTAAGACCAAAGCATTGTGGTTCTGCTTTATACAGACAATAAATGAATGATTTACATGTTAAAAGGAAGGATTTAAAAGCATGATATATCTCCTTTACAAAACAAACTTTGTTAGAATATCAATAAATTAAAAGACTGTCAGTGCTCAGCAGCTTGATGGCTCACGGAAAGATAGAGAGAAACAACTGGTTTTACTTTAAGGAGCACAGCAGTGGTGACTAAAAGGCATCATCATAAATTCATTAGTCATTAGTGATATATGAAGCTGGACTTTTACCTGAAACTCCCAAAGTGAGCATAAATCTCTCTCCAGTTATCTTTAAACACACCCTAACAATGTTGTTCAGGCATCTCCTATCCTTCATGGAGAGCCCATAAAACCAAGACATAAAAGAAAAATGAAGACTTTCAATAAATGAGCAATAAAAGTGCATAAAATAAACTTGGAAATATACAAAGTCCAATTTCCTCAGGTAAATTAATTCTGACTTATTTTAACTCATCTTATTAAATACAGTTAAAGTATGTGCAAGTGTTAGTGGATGCATTTAACTTATGAATAGAAACACACATTTAGGCTGCTTGCTGGTGTTTCTTCACAGGAAAGTGGTAAAAAACCTGTTTGCATGCTGCCACATGACAGCTTAGCGTTCTGTCCTCCCATTTTTTTCCAGTTTTAATAAAAGCTCACAGAACAACAGCAAAAGTCTTGCTTAAATCTCTTGGTATAAATATCATCATCTTGTTGCCATGGAAAAAAACCCACGGTGTTTCCTCCATGGTCTCATTTAGATGGTAAGGTAGGAGGTGTTTGCTAAAATGATACATCATAACTCTGCAACATCTGGGCTTTGTTACCTCATAGCTACATGTTGCAGCATTCTGCTGCCACTTTAAGACAGAGCTGTGTTGCTCCTGGTTTACTAAAATCACACCGTCAGGTCAAAGGCTGTTAGGAGGATGGTTATAAATATAGCTTTTTTTTGCTCAAATGTGTAGAAAAAACATTTAAAAGGAAAATTTGTTTTCTAAAAGCACTTAAAACATGATGGTGGTAACATCATGCTTTGGTCCAATCGTGTTGCTTCTGGGTCAGAAAGGCTTGTCATCGTTAATCGAATGATGAAGTTGAAATGATGAAGGCGGATTCTAAAGGAAAATGTCATCTGTCTGAACTAAATGTCAAGAGAAAGAGTTATGGAGTAAGACAAAAAGTCTAAACATGCATGCAGTCCTTCCTCAGAAAATAGTTCAGACTTTTCTTAAATGTTGAACCATTTTCCAACTAACAGGCCACAGATCCTCACATAGTGACTCATGAGGTCAGTGTGTTTGGCTTGTTGCAGTTAGCACGGTAAAGAGATGTAATGGCTGTAATGTAAATGTCCTTTTGAAAGAACAGCAGAGGAGTCAGAACATCCGAGACATTAGAGGTGGAGGCAAATTGAATTGGACCGGAGTTGTTGTCTGTGTCTCTTTTGGGACTATGGGTGTCAAAGGGGGCACGTGCTTTCAGTGAGAACAGTTCTCTTCATCTCTGTAGAGTCGAGATGCAGCGCTCTGAGAAACACTGCTTCACATTGTCAAACAACGGACCGGGTTGCAAGCAGCGGTCTGTCCACATGCAGACAGTGTAAAACTGGAGTGACTACCACAGTTTTACACTGGGAATTTTGCAGCAGGATTGATGTGGAATGATGAGCAGTGCCGTAAGAAGCCAGTGTTGCTGACCGGAAGGAGCAGTATTCCAAACTTCTGCATTTACCAATGCAGGCAGCAGTACAGCACACTGCTGGCTATTTCAAAAACCCTTTGTTAAAGTGGCCTGTCATGTTCATGTTTATGGCTTTGTAAAGGCTACATGCTGGTCTTTGTCAGTAAAATATCCGTTCCTCACATCTGGATGTTACTCTGCTTTATATGGAATAAAAATTTAAAGTCCCTTTTTAAATCAAAGTTTGTGTCAAACACATCTTAAAATATGTAACAACACAGAAGCAAAAATGCTTCTGGAGTCTCTCTCTGTTCATCATAGAAATTATCGCCATCAACGGATGTGTCCTTTTCATGCCAAGTGAATTTCTCTTCAGCTCGAGTTTCTGCGTGTGATGCTTGAAAAGAGACGTGTCCCATGGGTGTTTTTCTTTCCTGATTGGAACAATTCACATGTTTTCACACCCTCGGGAATAATCTCATCCTGGGGTCCGGCAATCCTGCATCACATGACTGACGGCTCCCCTCGACTCTTGCCTTGTGTCTCACAGGAGGATCAGTGGTCGCTGTGGTCTTGTGAGGGGGTGGGGGGGTGAAGGGAGCTGAGCTGCCACACTGATGCTTTCAGAGACGTTGCGAGCTGGCAGGCGTGTCTCGGGGGATCACGGCACAGTCACACGAGGGTAATTACCCAAGAACGGGGGTGAGGGGCACATGAAGTGATTTCAGCACCTCCACATTAAACATGGTCCGGAGAATATGAACAATCCACAGGCTGCTTCACTTCAAACCCTGAGCTATTCATAGAGCTTTTTACAAGCGAGGAATCCATATAGTTGTAGGTGTGAATTGTGTTGAATTTTGAAGCGTGTGATTGGGGAAGGGGGCGGTGGGGGGATGAATTAAACATGCTTCAAAGATCAGGAACAATCTACGAGCAGCTCAGTCTGCAAACACATCACCATCCAGAGGGAATTTAATGCACATGGGATATAAATCCAGGAAGTTCAAGAGATCATTTGCTTTCTGATTTTTAATGCAAGTGTACTGTAAGGCACAGAGGCATAGAAGCTACTTTTTTTCTCATTTTAATTTGTTTTCAGAGGACTTCGCTCAGCTTTTCCCAAACCAGATCATTTTTGGGGGCTTGGCAGATCATTCTAAAAAATATTTTAACATTTATTAGATGCATTTGGTAGTTATTTATAAGGGCTATCAAAATAACCATTAATAAATTACAATTATTTTTTTAAACACACGCAAAATCAAAATGTATCACTTATGCCATATTAACAACCCAAATATGTGGCGGGGTGGGGGGCATGTAGGTGCTTTGACACATTGATAAACTGAATACATAAAAAAAACATGTTATCCTTCTGTTTTATGATGTTTCTTTGTTTTTCCAATCCCTACATTTGAAATATTTATCATCCAGTGTCCAGAAACAAAATTATTACATGTGCTTTTTAAAAGTCCGAATTCAGCCTGGCAAAAAATAAAAGCTCCGTTTTATTATGCAAGTGCAGATCAAAGCTGTCAATATGATCTGATAAAAACCACTTTATCATCCCTATTTAAGAGAGCAAGGGGGGGAACGACAAAAAGTTTGGGAACCACCACAGCTTGCTGCATTCACATTTGTCTCGTGTGTTTCCAGCTAATGTGTAAAATCCCAGTCGGATTTGCATGATTGAGTTCCTACAAAAGGTTTGTTCCGGGCCTCCTGTCACCCTCCTAATCCTCTTGAGTTTCACATGTGTCTGCTTTTAATCTTGATCTCTGGTTTTGTCATGATCATTAGATTGTTGGGGCAAAAGGCACGGAGCTGGTAGCTGCAATCTAAACAGGGATAGGTGTTGTCTATGCCATCTGTGACTGATGCACGTTATATTGTGACCCATCTCATCAAACCTGCATGCAGGGCTCATCAGAATCCACTTAACCACTTGAATGCCTAAGCTGATCACTGATCCTCTTTCTTTACTGGATTCCAGGGCAGACAATGTCAGATGTAGATCATTCAGAATTACTGTTTTCACATATATATTTGTCACATACATCTACTGTCACATCAGACTATATTTAAAGGCACAGTATGAGTTTTATATTTCTTAAAAATAAAAGGCAAGTTAGATAAAGGGAAACGGGGTTAAAACAAAATCATTTATATATATATATCTTTTCTTTTTTATAGATATTTACTTTTTCAGTGTGATTCTGCTGTTGCAGACCATAGTAAAACCTTCAGCCCTGTAACTTGTGCTGATGCACATTTGTTGTGCATTAGTGTCATGTGTGAAAGCAGTGAGGGGGATTGCAGTTGATCCATTGCTGCTGTGCATTTCATTACACCAAGGGAGCAAGTTATGGAGATAAAATGCTGGCATTATGTAAAGCAACACTGAGCAGCGGCGCTTTGGACCCTCAATGCTGCTTCAGTGTGTAAAATTTCAAATTAATGCACGTTTTTGTCTTTTTTTTTTCTTGTTGATTTGTTGTGCAAATTTTGATGTAAAGTCCAACAAGCAGATTAGTCTGCTTGTTGGACTGTCTGTCCTGTACTGTCCTCCAAAGCAACCACTGACCAAGAAGAAAAACCAGAGGTCATCGATTGACCAAGACTAATCTCCTTCCCCTTTTACCCGTCTCGCTCACCGCAAGTAAACAATGGATTAACAATACATAGTCTCCGTTTTTGCTTTGGTGTTCAAACCTTATGCAGTTTTTCTGAGAATCTGTCCAGCATGAGCAGCAGGAGAGCCAGCGAGTTATCCGACATGTTGCGCAGTGACGCACCTGCATCACCTCCCCCCCTTGGTCCCCCCGATGGTCTGTTTGCTCTCATGATGCAAACCAACTGCAACAGGATTCACTTGCAAGTGAATTGAGCCCCTGGTTTTCAAGCGGACCACAGTTCTTCTTTGGTCTTCATCATAGTGAACATTAGCGCTCACTGTGTTGCAAACACGCCAGACTGTGTGTGGAAGTGGAGCCAAACATCAGCAGTTGCACCATAAACTACAAAATCCTCTTTCACTGCATTTATAGTGGATTCAGTTCATGATGTCTCAATTTTAGGATGTTAATAAGGTTTAAAACAGTTTTTATTTGACTCCATTTAAAACTTAGTGGATTTCATGTCTACCTATTTTTGTTTGATTGTTGTACATGATCTTTCTAATTTCCAGATCCTTGTAGGATAAACTCACCATTTCTGCTGCTAAAGTGACATTGTGTGGGGGGGGGACGTTGTCAGAGTTACATCAAACAACCACGTGACTTTATTCTATTGTAGGAGACAATCCTCCAACAAGGACTGGTGTCACGGCAGACGTGTGAGCAATCTCCTCTAGGGATCAAAGCTTGGATGAGCTCGGCTTGGCACCGACAAAGTCAGGAGAGTTGACTGATAAGAAAAGAGATGGCTGACAGGGAGGAGTGGCATCCATATCTGGCGTCTCCTGTGAACAGAGGTGACGAGCAGCCCGCCGCTGTGTAGCCAGGCGGAAAACTGACCTTTCTGGCATGAGCTGCTTTGGCCCTTTGGCACCATGCATTGAACGCAGCCCTCCACCATCTCCGCCATCCACCTGCATCTCAGCATAATCTGCAGCCTGCTGCCATGGATCTGACTCCCAGTAGTTACCTCCTGCTGGTCCTTGCTGCTCTAGAGCCCACGGTCAGTTCCTAAAGACGAAGATTACAATTAAATGGGATCAAGATTGGACAATGAATGCGGACAGTTGCATCTCCTGACTTAATCTCTGACTAATACTGCAAGCAAATGAGGTCAGCACCCTGGAACACAATATATACGCCCCAGGATATGTAAAGATGCTTTTGTTGGTATGAGACACTACTACAGTTGGCACCAGAGGAAATCACATTGCTGTTTCCTTTTTTAAATATTTACTTTCCCTCAACCCAGCGTGTCTATTTCACTTTGTGCTTGCTATCATCACCTTCAGCTTTCATGTCTCAGCACTCTAAGTGAAAAATGGGGATGTGCAGATAGTTATTTGCTGCCCCCTGCTGGTGTTTAAGGTTCAAGAACAGACACACACCATTCCAGGCATTATTTAGCATTATGCACTGCTGGCCTGTTTCTTTGAAAGAGTATCTTTTATTTATATTTGTTTGACTTAAGATGTAGGTTGAGGGAAAATAGCAAGCTAGGATTGCCTTGGCCTTTGTCACCACTCTTAAATACACCTTAGCTGGATTTTTGTTTGTGTGCAGAGGTTTGTTTTATTAGATCAGCAGGGGGAGACACAAAGACACCACCCCCAACCTCATCACTACCTTTCACTGTGAACATAAACACGCAGCAACACTTTCATACTAAGAGGTGGTGGTTTATTTGAACATGTAAGTCAGCCAGATCCCAGTGGGCCACAGCTGGAGAGAGCAGAGCGCTCCACCCAGCAGCACCGGCGTCATATGTGGTCGCAACTCCCCCAACCTCCCCACAGCTAGACTCACTCTAATTTATGCATGCTGGACCCCCTCTCTTCCTCTCCCCTTCACTTCAGGATGTATTCTCCTCCTAAAACTGAGTTAAGTTTCAAAACGGAGGTTTTTACTTAGCAGAACTGTGCTGGAACTAAAGAGCAGCTACTGGAAGTTGTTGTTGGCTGCCGGATGCCTGTTTGTGGTGAGTATATTTTTGTGTTTGTGCTGGAATGTGCTCATATGGTTGAAGCTAGAAGTTCATTTTGTATTATATATTTTGTATATATTGTAGA
>JBAMHV010000021.1:17035078-17055460 GCA_037177535.1 Pseudomugil gertrudae
ATATATCTTGTTTCACAAGCTGAATTTGTGCTTGCATTTTTACCAGTATGTGTCATTTTTTTAATGACTACTTTAAATAGCAGGGAAAAGCTTGAACAACTCTGCTTGTTCTCATATGATTCTTTAAAACATCTTTCTGTACTCTGGTAAATACATCTGCAGAAAGTCAGAAGAAGGGCTGATTGTAGCAGATTTTTTTTTTCTTTTTTTTTGCTGATCCAAGACCATTAACTGACATTTGACACCTTACAAAGTTTAAACCAGCGTATTAGGGTTGTTGATGTAGTACTTGGAAGCATCTTTGCCATAAGAGTGGCTTATCAGGCAACATGACGCTATATCCATCCAGATATAACAAGTTGTAGGTCATCAATGAAGATAACCAGAACAAGATCTACAAATATATTCATCATCCTATTCATCATATGTTTGATGCTACTTTGTGATCCAGGCCTGATGGCTTTAAGATACAGCAAACCTGTAAAAACACTCACACCCAAGGCCCTGAGGGCACGTGGATCTTTTGTCCTTCAATGTGATGCTGAGCACTGGAGAAATGTGACACCACACTCTTCTTTTCAAGCCTCTGTGGTTGATGTGTCATGCTGCAGTTTTGGCTCAGACACCATTAATTTGGGCGACGAAGGCAAACAAAGTCCAGCCGAATAATTTTACACAATTCCCGTTTTCTCCAGCATGAAAGTTGACCTCGTCACTTATTTGATTGTTTATCTTCCATATGCTGGGGATGTGTTTACGTCTGTCGGTAACAGGGGGATGTACACACACACACACCATGTCTAACGAGGCACTAAAGGCACTGCAATATCATGTGGCTGTGTTACAAAGGGCTGTTTATGTGAATCAGTGGCAGACGGAGGCAAAAGAGTGGCTGCAGCCAGGCACAGTGCAGAGCTTCTCAGTCGTTTCTTTGCCTTGTTTCTTGAGAATATGAAAAGCAGCCAGATTTTTCAGGGCATTTTCAACCGGGGGGCATGTCATTTACCAAATGAATGAGCCTCTCTTCTGGACAGTTGGGCCAGTCACAGATTGTCATGACACGAGACAAGTGAGCACAGAGTATTACTTTTCACTGCAGAGGACTGTTCTCAGCGGGTGCATTTGCATAACTTCAGGGTATGGCATGAGGAAGCATAATGATAATGATAATTTGCAGGGTAGTTTATGGACATACGACACAGCATGTGTGTGTCTGGCCAGTTTAGCTTAGGACGTCGTATGCAGACATACTGTCTCACTTTTCTAACTCTTCCTTCAGCCACAGGGTAATGTCTGCCCTCTGGTTGCCTCAGTTTTGCTGCACTTCTGTATCTGCATGACACGTTCCTGCATCGCCAAATGTTGCGAGTTTGTAAGACCACCACTTGTTTCACATTAACACCTCAGTGTGACTCACTGCGTTTGCATTTCCCTGCATATTTTGCTTTATGTTGTGGTTTTCCTGCCAATATTTATACATTTGGTTTACCTTCATCACTCCTGCCTCATCATTTCCACACACAACAGGCAGCTGTATTTAACAAAACCCCTAAAAATCCACCACGTGAGTCCTTCTGAACACCACAGTGACAAAGTTAACAAACAGCTGCTGAACATGATGGATCGCTTAATGGCTGAAGTTGGTGGACACCAAAACAACCCTGCAAAGGTTAAACGAACATTGGATTTAAAATACAAATGAATAAAGGACTACAGAATGTGCAATGGATTGGATTGCCCCTGCAGATTGGTAGTATTGGTGTAGTATTACTACAAAACCCCACAACACACAACACTTGGACAAACATTGATGAAAGATGGCTGAAATTGGAAAGATTAGGCTAAAATGACTAATTATGTGCATGCAGTGTGTTCAGACCATGGTTCAGACCCACAGAGAGAATGGAAACATCATACTTGGGAGAGATAATATAACGCGACTCATCAGCTGATTCAGATCAGAGTCTGCAAACAATAACGAGACAGTATTATATGTAATACTCAGTTTCAGCTGATGCTTCTACCAAATTACATCCACTAGCAATAACCGCTAACTCCACCACCAACAGGCAACACCATGTAGCCCACTTTATTCATTTCAATCCAGTTAATCCTAATCCTAATTCATGTTTCTTTCTTGCTGAAGAATGTAATCACTATGTAAATGGAAGCCCAGCTAATAAATAAATGAATCCTTTTGTCTCCACAGACAGGTTTTTGGGTTTGTAATTCCTCTGATAGGGTTGAATTTTCAGATGATTTCTTGGGTTAATTCAGACTCTTACAGTCAAATGGTTAAAAAAAAATAATCAATTTGCTGTCTGTTAGTCACAAAACCAGTTAGTGAGCCAAATGCATCCATGGTAATAATATCAGGTGATGGATTAAACCTGAAAGATGAACTGATTCCTTTTTATTTTTAGCGCTAGCCCTACATTTATTCTAAAATTAGGCTTATTGTTGAACGAGCCATCTGTTTTGGTTTTAACCGTGTCTAGATTACAAGCTCAGCAAAGATTTGTGTGATTTGTAGGCTTCCCACACAGCAAAAAGCACTTCACATCGAGGTTGTACAATTGAAGGAAACTAAAGGGGGTTCTTCTCTACGAGTGTGTGCTGTGTGTCAGGACAAAAAGTCATCTGATGGAGTGCATCCACTTCTTGTGATTTACGGTAGACTGAACCGTGGCCTCTCAAGCAGAGTCCAGATGACTGTGAGAGCAGAATGAGCTTTCTAGCTGCGTCACACGGTGCCTCTTCTGCCCCAGAGGCGGGGGGGAGTCATGTCACAGGAGCACTGAGGAGGTGGAAAGAGATCACTGAGCAGGAAGATGACAAGCTGGTGAAGACGGGGGCAATATCACAGCTCGCTATCCCTGAGGATTTTGCTCTCCTGGTGCTTTATCTCTGTGTTTCCTGGCTGTTTGTGTTGTTGGTGACAGTGCTAAACTTTCAGACAATGGCGTATCGTGACACAGGTCAGTGTTTACAGGGCCGGCCTGCTGCTTGGCACCTCACTCAGCCGCTGCGGGATGTTGCTTTCCTCTGATAGTCTGTGGTCGTATCAGTGTGAGTGTTTGAATCTGCCCTTTGTCTGTTGCAGGATGGCTCTGTGGGGAACTTTGAAGAGCTGGCTCAGGAGTATTCTCAGTATTACGGCACCTCCCTCAGCGACGTGTGTGAAAGGATGGAGGAGCTACGGAAACGCAGAGTCGTTCAGGATGCAGAGATGGTAGGCTTTGATTACACCTTTTTAATGCCACATCCAGTCATCTGCCTTTTTATTCACAAACTGACACGAGTCTTAATGACAATAATGTGAAGGGAAATCTAAAAACTCCTTTCTTTCACCTCTTTTGAGCCATGAAGTGATGCACTCGCTCCAGCTAACCCCTCTCTTCCACAGGGTTTAGCTCAAGCACAACACTTGCAGAAAACACCTTACTGGCAGTTTTATCTCAGATTTATCACAGTTGGTGCTGAGCTCTTTTTTTCTGGCCAGGCAACAGGTTTATGGTTTAGCTGAAACTCACACATCTTTATAGTTCATTGATTATTATCTCTGTAAAACGCTGTGCTACTTTTGACCAATGTTTCAGTCATGGCAGAGCTGTTAGTGGTTCATTAATGGATAAATGGGAAACTGGAAAAATAAAAAGGTGCCTATAAAAGTCAGATTTCATAGTCAGGATATGAAACATGAGGGAAATAAAGACCCGGTGGAGCATCATAAGCTCATTTTTTACCATAGAGTTTAACATTTCTGCTTCTGATATCAAGCTGCAAGTGGATTTAAACTGATTTATTAGTAGAGATAAAAAGATGTGGTGGACAATATGTTTGCTCAGCTCATTAAATGAATGGTCTTCTAACCTGCAAATAAAGTGCAACACTTGTGTTTGCTGGGGTTTTTAAGTATACTATAACATTTTACACTCCAGTATGCTACAAAGCACAGTAAACATAGTAAACTGGTCCTTTAAAAGAAGTTTGACATCCCTAGAAAAATAATTTCTTGCCTTCTTGTTGTTGTTTTTATTGTTTTGAAAGTTCTTTATAAATCGTTGAGTTGAGTTCTTGAGTTGAATAAGAATTTAAAGTTTTATTCAGTTCTCTTTCACCCCAAAACCATCAGCCTAGCTTGGAATCCTCTCAGACTCACTAATACCAGCTAATCGCACTTATTCACCTGAGAAAGGAATCTCCTTTTATAAAGACTTAAAGGTGGTGTTCATTTTTTCTCACCTAACTTAACTAAACAGCTCAAACAGCATCTTAAACTGTGAGCTTCAGTTTATGTTGTGGTAAATTCTTTTTGTATTTTGTCTATTTGGTTTTAACCTTGGACAGCTTGACACAATAAGCCATATCTATCTGTACTGCAAGAACACAAAACAAGCCCTTTTACTGCTTTAGTTGTTTGAAACTATTTGATATATTCATTATATTATATTATAATATATATAATATATATTATATTATATAGTCAGATAAAGTTTAGATATTTTCATCCATCAGAAAGTGCAACAGCAGGTGCAGACGTCACAACCAGCGTTAACAGTCGGCTCTATAACATGGATTGGCCAGTGAATATTTGGCTTATTTTAGCTTGTGATGACACTAATGTATTCCTCGGCTTCCTTTGTGTTTCAGGGAAAGATTGAGTCAGTGACCACATCACCAAATCTCCGCTCTCAGATCCAGGTGAGCGTCCAGCTCAGAGTGTGTCACACTCCAGGAGGAGGCAACTTCCTCTTCTGTGCATCAGCAGACTGATAAGAGGCTGAGAAGTTGCCTGGTCATGATTATCCCAGGCTAAAGATACCAAACAATCCCCAAAGTTACATTTGACTGACTGTGGTGTGAATAAAAAGCCCTTGGATGATGATATGGATACTATGATTAGATTAAATGTGACTTTTATCACTGCTGCTTACAAGATTTGTATGTTAAAAAGTGTGACACGCACTCTGTTACTGCTTTTTCATGCTTTTTAATTAAAATGAGTGTTTATATTATTATTTTTATATATTATTATTATATTATTTTTTGTTAATCTAAACTTTTCCAGGTCCTGGGGTATAATTGGGCTTTAAACAGATTTAAGGTGCTTCTGATCTGCATGCATGTTGACTTTCAATCATTTCCATCTCTTTAAGGAATCCCTTGGACTCAGCAGTGCCACATCGACTCCAGAGATTGAGAGAAGGTGATAAATAACATGCTTGTTTAAATGACTGTGGATATTGGTGGCTGCTTATTTAGTGTAAATCATCTCTAGCATCTATGAAGTACTCTGCATAGAGTCTATTCAGTTTCTCAATCCTAGAAGCTGAGCAATGGTGGAACCTACGACACGAGCCTTTCCTCCACTTCCTGGTGCCCAAAAAGTCAAATTTATGAAGCACCTCAGTCTAACCTCTAAACTTCCTTCCTTCCTTTCATTGTTTCCTTTTTAAAGGTTTTATAAATGACTCATGTTTGTCACAGGAAAGCTGAGTAAAAACTAAAGAATTTGATGATTAGTAATGACAAAGCAGCATGCAGATTTAATTAGGTTTTCCTCAGAGGACAAGAAAATACTCTAAAAATCCATCAATATTGTTGTTTTTCAGGATTTTGTGACTGAACCTGTGTTATTCATAATGACATGGATGTACAGATTCAAACTGTTTGATTTTTGGCTGTGGTCTGTAGACTATATTGATTACTTTTAAGAAGAAACCCACATCGCCCCCTGGTGGGATCAGAGTCTGATGCAAAAGTTTCATTTCGTTGTATTTTGGCAGGAAAATAGGAAATAAGTCCAGTGATTTGTAAAGATAAACTGAACTGCAGTATATAATGTAAAACGTATTTTGTGCAATTCCAACAAGAAGGAAATGCTTTATAGTTCATATATTGCTCCTCTTGAACAAGCCTGAATGCTTTTCAAAGCTCTTTGGATGTTTCTGCCGTTTGTTCCATTATCTGCTGATGATCCCACACGGTTTCATTAATGTTAAGGGCCAGGTTCTGGAGAGGATTAATCACTCCATCAAACCTATTGCTACTGATTATCAGTCCAGTTCTTCTGCCATTTCTTGATGAGCACCCTTCCATGGAAACCACAGCCTTGTGTCAGGCTAGATTTTACGTTCTTTTTTGTAATGATATCACTTATACTGGCAAGATCATATTAATGTGATCCAGTTTTCCAGTTTTCTCATTTTCTGCTACTGTATTATTGAAGTACTCAGGCCTTCTCATGGTTGAAAGCTGCAAAACACAGCTGATGTCACACTGTTCAACCTTTTGAACGCAGTCCAGAGTTTAAATATAATATTTTAATACCGGCTCAGTCTGTGGCTTGCTGTGAACATCTGCTGTGCTTTCGTTTTTAACATGATCTTCATTAGGCATTAAGCCAGTCTATCCACCAAATATCCCAGCCTGTTGTTTATAGAAATGTTCGCATTGTGACAGGGAGAGGAAAAACAGCTTAAAGTAAAGTGAAAAGCCACGTTTCTTCAGATGGATGACTAAATCTGTAAAAGTTTCATTAGAAAACATGTTGAAAGTTAAATTTAACAGCATGAAAGGAAACCGCAGAGCAGAAGGGGGAACTTTCTGCAAACTGACAGACACGGACGACATGAGTCTGCTGACAGAGATGCTGTCTGACGCTGTTGGGGAAAGCGAGGGAGGGTGAAAGTGTGCGGGGAATGCAGGGGCCACACTGGTGCTGCTGCTGCTGCAAAACCCCGACTGGACAAGAAAAAGGCTTATTGTTCCAGAGATGGCCGGAGAGCACTGACCTCTGTTCATCAGTCAGGAGCAGCCAGTCTGTTTCATCTGTTTTCATTCGCTTCCACCATGACGCTATTGTCATGAAGCACAGAGCACCTTTGTGATTCTTTTTCTCTGTTTGTTTATTAGTTGTTTTTTTGTTTGTTTTTTTTTTACTTCTGACAAAAGTTGACAGGATAGAAAGCTTTGATAGGGGAAATGGTGGGAGAGCAGGTAAAATGAAGAAAATAACTTTGCATAACAGGTACTTTTCTTTTTAAAGGAATTTACGTTTCATTTAAACTCTTTAACAGATAAATATCTTGTTTGAACATTTAGGTTTCCTGTGCACAAATCCAGCTCAGACGATGGCTCAGGAGGTAAGTTGAAGTTTTCCTGTAACTGGACTTAAGCTTTGCATGACGGTAAATGCTTTGTTTTATTTAATCATGTGAGAGATTTACTTATTTTTAATAAGATAAAAGTTTTTGTGTGTGAGTTGAGGAAATATTTGGCATCATGTTAAACTGTGAGGGAACATTTCTCTTTAGTTTTGTATCAAATGATCTGAAAGACAATGTGAAATGTTGCTCGATAGGGAAATGGGATGCAAAGAGAAAGAGCAAGTCTTTTTGGCAGAGTTTCCGAAAGTCACAGAAAGGAGCCATGCGTCAGATTTCTAAAGGTACGTTAAATAAACACATAACTTTGTACTGGCTGTGCCAAGATGCAACCAGTTAACATCTTTTCCCACTCTCGCAGGGGATGGTGTTGGTTTCGTGGCTAGTGAAATTACCATGAGCGATGAAGAGCGAATTCATTTGATGATGATGGTGAAGGAGAATATGATCTCTATTGAGGAAGCCCTTGCCCGGGTATGATGGGAGGGATGTCTGAAACTGTGCTTTTCCTCATTTTCTGTGCAAAAGACCCAACCTTTAATGACTGGAGATGTCTTTGAATTGGGGTTTTATGTCAGGATTCTATCTGGGGTTTCAGTCTGATGTGGTTTTATCTGGATAAAGCTACACAATAACAAGATCTTCTTTTCCTGCAGCTGAAGGAGTTTGAGATACAAAACAAACAGACATGCAAATTCGATCCCACAGAGTCGTCTGGCCCTCCCAGTCCCGGTGTAAATGAGTCACTCAGCTGTAACGTAAGTCTCTGCGGGCATCTCAGCTGCTGTTTAATGCTGAATCACTAACTCAGGCTGTGTGTTGTGCACGAGGGCTTTTACATTAAGCAGTGCCAAGGCTGCTGAGTTGTTGACAGTCCTTCTCTTTTGCTCTGTCGCTGTCCCGGCAATGAACCGGGGCCCCTCTAAAGCCCTGCAACTCAGGGCCCTCTACCAACTGCAGGGCACCAGGAGGACTTCTATTCATTGCTGTCAAAGCGCTAACCCCCCATTGTGCTGTGGTGAGTGGTGGATTGAGCACAGGGGTCTGTTATGCAGGCTGCAGCTCTTTTATGCATGGGTGGGGTGATTAGGGGGCTCAGGTTCAGGGCACATTTTTCAGGTTTGTGTGGATGCCCTGACTGTTTCTCTCTGATCTCTGTGCATATTTATGGGATGTAGTTTTGCAGTTGTTCTTTTTGCTTATTTCAGGCATTTCTTCTTTTGTTTTCTGTCTCTATATGCATTCGGATATACGTTTTCACGTCTTTAAATGTACCTCGGACTTTTCATTTCTAATTATGTTGAGGTGGTTTCCAAGCAGCGAGCTATTTATTTTCAGAGAGACTTTTTTTTAAAATCTGCTATGACATATTGCAACTGGGTCTTCTCTGTGGTTCCACTGTGGGTTTAATGTATTTTCTGCAGCAGCAGCCTTTGCAGCATGCAGACGGCTGAGTTACTAAAAACAAATTATAGTTATTGAAATGTTTGCAATCATCAAGCTGAAGTGTCAGCATCAACTAATATCTCCTTTATATATGATACCATGCTTATAGAATCTATTGTTAACAGATGCTAAGCTATCAATAAAGTTATTAGTTAAATCTTCTTTCATGTCGTTCTTATCAGCCGTGTGACCTGTCCGACAATGAAGAGGAGTCGTTGACGTTCAAAAGACTCCACAAACTGGTCAACTCGACTCGGAAGGCAAAGAAGAAGCTGATCAGGATTGATGATCCTAAGAGGCATGGAGCAGAGGGTACGAAAACCACTGCCAGACTATATTTACTGTGTAATAGCTACTGTAAGTCTTAAATGATGATCATCCTATTAAAGCATCGTAATCTTTACTTATGAGGCAAAACTGCTTGTTGAAGAAAAACAAGCTTCACTAAACAGGTCAAAGTCCTTTTAACATTTCTTTATACCATTTCATTTGAAGTCAAAACATAAAGAAGTCATCCAAAAGACTACGAATACCTAAAAAAAAGCTTTATTTTAATGATAAAATCCATTTTTCTTCTACATTGTATACACGCCTAACTCTATGACAATATAACTACATTGTTTGTTTTTATTGGCATTGAATGTAAGGGTGTATGATGAGAAATGTCACATTTTGGCAGTTTTTCTGGGGTATTTTTGTAATTATGTGGTAACGGTTTAAAAACCTTTGCAGGTGTTTACATTAAGTACATACTGAGGAAGAAACACACCTGCAACACCACAAAGCTGAAAGTGACGTAGAGTCTGCAGAAATTGTCAGTAATTACACCAGATATAATTACTATTTGGTGAAGCATCTAACCTGTAATGACCATTTAGTGTTTTTCTCAATTTTTTCTGTGGTTTTTCTTTTTAAAGTCATGCTCTCATAGCATTTCCCAATACAGACATAAGTACTGGAGCTGATAGTTGATACAAATCTGTATTTGCATGCACACTTAAATAACGCATCCTTTTCTCTTTTTAACCTACCCAGAGAGTCTGAATGCAGACGATCATCCATGTTACGATGCCACCATGTCTATGTATTCAGGCATGCAGAGGAAACCTTTAGTTTGTGCCGTGGACTCCCTGGCTTCAGCTCTTCAGGAGCAACTCGCCTACGACAGGGACTCTGACAGCCTGACCGCTTCCCACTCTTCCAGCAGCCTGGAGACGAGCAGCAGCCAAAAGATGTACCAGGCCTTCAGCAAAACTAGTCCCGATCACCAAGAGGCCAGTGTGGTGGGGGAAGTAAGGGAAGCGGGTGAGGGCTCATCCTTCTCTGAAATGGAGGCTTGCATTGAAGAAGAGTTGAAAATTGCTCGTTCAGTGACCGATGGGGAGCTGCGTCATCGAGTGCTTGGCTCACTTAACCAGCAGGGGGTGAGTATAGAAAAGCATCACATGACAACAGCCCATATCTATTTTTGTCTAAATATAGTCATATTTTCTTCAATATTCTACATATCTTCAATATGAACATTATTGTCTTGACTTAAAATGTCACCTGCTTTTATTCTTTTGTTTTTTTCACAGAGGGCTTCCAGCTTTGGAGGGTTCGATCTAACAAACCGTACAGGCCAAGCAGTCACCTCTGACAATGATAACATTGTATGTAGATGCTATTCCTCCTAAACTTTGTCAAATGTACGTATCACTTTCTAGCCAGACAAACAAGGAAGCAGCTGTTAACATCTGTAGCTCTGGACAACGAGCTACTTCCAGCAATAAATGCTAAACAGCTGCAAAATATAGACGTATTTTCTTGAAGAAAATATACTACATTATACAATGATATATTTTAAAAGCAATGAAGTGTGTTAATTTAATTTAGTTTAATTTGTGACCATATTTATAGCCAGCACTTATTTTCCGGACTATAGGTCGCTCCCAAGTATAAGTCCCACTAGGCCAAAAATGCAAAATTATTTAGAAAAAACATACATAAGTTGCACTGAAGTATAAATTGCATTTTAGATTTAGAATGACTGTTTTGTGTCCAACCTAAGCAGCAATGGCACGCTTCGAGAGGCCTTGCTAATGCAGCTCGATGATCCGACCACATTCTAGAAGAGAAAACTTCTTAGCTTTAGCCATCAGGAGGGCATGACTGTGAAAGCTTGACAGAAAATGAGAATTTTGAGCAAATTTAGGCTTTTATAGCCTGTGGTCTTAAACCTTTGATCAGCTAATAAACAGCCTATTTCAGTTTAATTGTTGTTTTCAATAAGTTACTTTTTGACACACTCCCCCTTCTTGCTTTTGCAGATTGTAGCTCTACTTAAAACCTCATTAAGTTCCAAATATACAAAAGTTAATTTTAGTTACGTTTTTACCTGGTCTTAAGATTTTAATCAGGACCGTATTTTTTCATGTAAAAGTCACTCCAGAATATAAGTCGCAAGGACAGCCAACCTATGCAAAAAAGTGTGACTTATAGTCTGGAAAATACGGTACTTTAGCTGATGCCCAGCAGCTATGAGCCTTCTGCTAGCTGGCTCATAACAGGTTGGCCAGGAAATATTTGGCCCTGTATATAAATTAGATTTATCTTCATGGCAATCATCCTGACTATTAGGATAACACAACCAGAGTAAACAGAGCAAGCATTGTGTCATTCTTTTTTTTTTTCATAAACTAAAAAATGTTTAATTGCATGAATCTTAGAAGAAATAAATAACTACCAGAGTGGATTTTTAACTGCTATACTTTTTCATCCCATCTGTGTTCATGAATCAGGCAAAAGATGGAGATGCTGGTGCGAAAGATGGTGTGAAGACTCCACCAACGTCGCTTATTTCCCTGGGAAGAAAAGTGAAGTCAGTGAGAGAAACAATGAGGAAACACATATCTAAGAGATACCACTGTTCCCTCTCTGAACAGGTAAGTTGTGGAACTTTACACTCGCACTATGTTTTCGTTGAAGCTCAGTGTGAGACTTATGAGGTACGCATTTTTTTGCTTTTCTCTCACTGTTCTAGTCGAGTCCGGACCGTGTGCCCAGCTGTTCTCATTCGCCTCAGACAGACTCTGACTCTTTGGAGAAACCCAAACTAAAACTAGGAGGGTCTGTGGAGAGCCTGAGAAGTTCTCTCAGTGGACAAAGTTCCATGAGTAAGTATGCAGAGTTACACACAGATCATTTAAATATCATGTCTATTTTTATAGGCAACTGCTTTGGTAAATGCCAACAGACCAGATGTGACCTTCATGTTTATCTCTTATTTGTGCAGGTGGCCAGACAGTTGGCACCACTGACTCCTCCAACAGCAACAGGGAGAGCGTGAAGTCTGAGGATGGAGAGGAAGATGAGGTCCCTTACCGTGGACCCTTCTGTGGACGTGCTCTGGTTCATACTGACTTCACCCCAAGCCCCTATGACACTGACTCCCTCAAACTGAAGGTAAACCACATCAAATCGCACAACAACTGCTGCTTGTGTATTACCAAAGACGCTAAAGCTGGTTGGTTTTGTTTCACAGAGTGGAGATGTTATTGATATTATCAGTAAGCCCCCGATGGGTACCTGGATGGGGATGCTAAGCGGTAAAGTCGGCACCTTCAAGTTCATTTATGTGGATGTTCTGAACGAAGAGGTGAAGCCCAAAAAGATACGTAGGAGGAGAAAGGCTCGGCAACCCAAACCTAAGTCTGTGGAGGAGCTGCTTGATCGCATCAACCTCAAAGTAACGATCCCACAACATGATAGCAATCCATCACACACTCAGATAAAAGGCATACATTTGGCACAAAACAAAACTATAAAATAATCTGCAACCAGCCAATTTTGCTCAGAAGATACTAAGGGCCTTACAGGAATGTAATCTACTTATAGTACATACAAATGCTGTGGAGGAAGAATTGGCTCGCTCCACAATTTCACAGGGTTAAGATTTACCTTTGAGTTATCAAAGAGACATGGTCATCTGGAGGCTCCTTGGATAGCTGGGAAGAAAGAGGAAATCTTATCCCATCTAAAACAGAGGGAATTTTTATTCTTTACATAAATACATGGCCAAATTGGCAAACCGCTAGGTGATGTTTGAAGGGATGCATTTAGAAAAATACATGTGCATTGTCACACTGTTATTCATTCATCTTGTTGTTTCAAGAAATGAGATGATGGTAAGCATTGAATAAGACAGTCTGGCTCCTTGTTTCCCACAAAAAAACATATTTAGACTTTTGAGATCAAACCAGATGAGGAATCTTCGAACACACTTGTCTTCCCAGATCAGGAATGCTTCCTTATGTTTCCACAGGAGCATCTTCCCACCTTTCTTTTTAACGGATATGAGGATCTGGACACTTTTAAGTTGCTGGAGGAGGAGGACCTGGATGAGCTGAACATCAGAGACCCTCAACACAGAGCTGTGCTGCTCACTGCTGTGGAGCTGTTGCAGGAATATGACGGTGGGTCTGGAGGAAAGCAGCAGCGCATCACCATATCTGCACATAAATATTCAATTTTTACCATTCAGACATGCAGTCACACCAATTAAGGCTAAGATCATCTTCCAAAGTTGACATGACACCTTTATATTAGCTCTTTAATATTCACAATGTGTCACCTAGGTGATTATTTTTGGCATGTAACATAAATTGCATCACGTGGGTGTTGAATCCCCCATGTTGGCGATGTTGCTCTTTGCAGGAAGCAGCGACCCGGAGATAAGCAGCCAATCCAGAGGCTCACAGGAGAAGCTGTTGTTGGACAGGCGTGGAGTTCTGGGAGACTCCCCCCGGGACTCAGGCTGCTACGAGAGCAACGAGAACCTGGAGAATGGTAATGACAGCCTGAGTCGCCTGTGAGCACTGTCCTCTTCTTCAGCCCTCTTCTGCCTCATCTTTCTTATAAAAAAGAAAGACTTGTGGCATCTCGTCTCTTTGATGCTGAAGCATTCCAAGCCACCAACTTCAGCTTTCACTTCTAGAAAGACTCCGCTACTGTCACATTTACTTCAGGCTCATCTTTTTCTTCTTCTTCTCCTCAAACATAATCATACTTTTCTTCTGTTTCTGCATCACTGACTCGAACTGTTTTGTTGTCACTTTAGTCTGTAGGGTGCTATTAATAACTGCAAAGAGACTTAACAAGAATTTAATAATCAACATGATGATAATCAAAATGGATTCATGCTTATCCGTCATTGTATTTTTATGGGGCTTGTAGTTTAATTTACTCGATGTTTTAGCTGAGAAGTGAAACCTTTCCCAACCTGGAGCAGCTGCAAGCTTTCTCAGGCAGATCTGCACTTGTGGCTTGTGTGGTTGGTTTTTGCATTGCATTTGCAGAAAACGATGACGGATAAACTGTTGTTGAACCATTAGGAGTGTTTTACAAAAAAGAGCTCTAGGTTTAATTGCTTCTTGAAAAGGCTTTGTTAGTAACTGCAGTACATATCTAACACGAGTGCTTGGTATTATTCATCGCTATATTCTGCTTACTGTGGCTATCTGGTTTGGCTTAAGAGTTGTCTGAATGTCACGTGCTTGGAGAACAATATCAGCTCTGCCTCACTTGTACAGTGTTGTTCCTTTTTAAGATTCTGTTTATTTGTATATTTTTTTAGTCCAGTAAAATAAAATGTTGCACAATATTTTATCATGTGCCTGAAAGCTGCAAAATGCAGAGGAAGTAAAGTATTTACCTAATAGTATACTTGTCAAAAAATGGCATTTTATATCAATGTAAATGCACTAAAATGCAGAAGTCGAAATGTTTAACTTGAGTACGTAAACTGCCCCACAGATGCGGGGTCGCTATAAGGTTTCCGCATTTTCTCAAGTGTGCTTCTGTCATGGTTGAGCGTGAGGAATAAATTGCTCCATGCTTTACCACACCTGACTGCTTGCTTTTCTTTTATGCATCATCCATCCCAGCACATCCTCTCACAGCAGCCACTTTCTGCTCTGCCCTTCTTCTCTTTTGGTCGAATACATGTCACAGATCGCTGCCACCAGCATGATCGACACAAACTTCACTTGTTTATTTCAGGACGGAACAAAAAGGCTGCTTCTGCCATAAGCAGATCATCATCTGGGTTTGAGTCCAGCCACCTCCCGTCCCCAGAGCGTCCTGTCCAACCCCTCCAACTCACCTCCACCTCCTCATTCCAAAGGAAAACCACAACCTTGCCATCATTTAAACCTCCTAAGAGCTGCTTAAAACTCCTAAACTCAGAGGCTCTCATTCAGAGTGCAGCTGTAGCTAGGAGCCGGAGCTGTGTGGAGCTGAGAAGAAGCCCAGAATCACACCTGCTGCTGCGCTGCTTCTCCCTGCCAGCTCTCCTCAAAAAGCAGGCGGGCAAACTCATCATTCCAAAAGACTGGAATCTGACCACCATAAAGTGTGAGGAAAACACACAGCGCACAGTAAAACCTCAAAAGCAGCTCGCAGTCACGTTTCCCAACACTTATTTGTCTACATCACACAGTAGTACTGAGCCTGGCATTTCAAATGTGGACAAAGTTCATTTACTTTCTCTGAAACAGACAGAAACACAGGGGTCACACCTCCAGCTGCAGCCCACAGAGGAACGGTCCGACCAATGTGTGACGACGCCTTGCTTACCAGGCTTAAGCAAAGAGCTTATACAAACAGAAACTACCAGCAGGAACAACGATGCAGACCACGTCTCTGCTAAAGAGAACATGGGTCAATCAGTTTCTGCTACTGCAGAAGCTCGACGACTGAAAATGAAAAGAACAGCAAAGAAGTCCTCTGAGAGTTGATCTGAACTGTGAGCTGGTTTCTAACTAAGCATGTAATAGTGCTTGTTTTTGTTTTGGGAGATTACTGGGTAAACTGGCCAGAAAAGTGTGCAAATTGCAACCATGATTGGCGCTACAGAAACAGACTGAAGCGCTTGCTTGACTATTTCTTTTAATGTTTAGGAGCATTTGTATTCATTACTGACACAAAAGGAGAAAATTCCTTCTCACAATTTCATGCAGCTGCTGAAATTCTGGATATTTTGAGCCAGTTGTGCAAACTGGGATTCAGGAGAGACAGTTGCAGCTCACAGCATATTAAGCACATTTTTTTTCATTTTATTTTTTAAGTATCAGGCAACCCTGATACTGAAGTATTTTTAAATCTTACATCCTTTTAATACAAATATGACAAGTATATTTTGGCTTCTATGAAACAATGCAATAAAACTAAGCTGAAGTACTTTTTGTGGACTCTACTTTGAACAGCCGTATTTACAGTTTCACGGTTGTAAATCTGGACTTGGGTTGGTTATTATTTCATTACGTTCCTTTTAAAATATCTCTTTCTATCCAAAAAAGTGCTTAGGACATGATTTTAGGATTTAACTAATAGAGTGTACCTGTTTGTTCTCCAGGACGTTTTCTTTCTGGTATCTGATTATTCCTGAAAATCTAACAATCGATTTTCTGAGAGGCAAGGAAAAACTGTAGTGTTGTTAAAAAGTTCAGCTGAGGTGGAAACATGAGCAGACACAGTTGAATCTGGTTTATTTACTACCCATTTTCCAACACCTTGGTAAATGTGTAGCGTCCTCTGTTCAGCCAGATCTAGCCTGTGGTAGAGACCTGACCAGTCGTAACACAAACGGCAGCAGTGACTTCTTATTTCATCCAAATGAAACTTTTAACTTTAACTGACTCGTCACTGGATTTATTTACAATGACCTAACATTTTAACACTGTTGAAAAAATGTCTCAAACAGAAGAAAGTTAACGGATTATTAAAAATCGACCAAATAAAGCACAGAAAGTACGTTTGTGAGTAAAATCTGATTTCTGTGCACAATGATTTTGTGTTTATTAATGTAATAGTTTCTTTTATACATTGTAACCAGTTGGATAATCTGCTTATGCCTTATTTAATGTTTCTTTTTAGTTCAATTATTCTGTTTTACAGTAGAAATGTCTCATTTAAAATCAAAAAGCAGTATATGATATCCCATAAGCAGCTATATGTTTTATTAGTGATGACTATGTTGTGTTATGTAATTGTGAATGCTGTTGGTCCTTCAGGCTGAATATTTTCACAGTTTAGCTTGTACATGCATTTCCTGAAGGCACTGCCTGACCAGCCTCAGTGAGTCTATGGCCGTACCCCAAGCGAGGGTGACACCCCAGCCCCCGTGGCCGTAGTTGTGAACCACAGGCACCAGGCGGCCCTGCAGCTGCACCAGCTCCTTTTCCACCCTCGGGTTCTTCCTGCTTGGCCTCAGACCGACCCACTCACTGAGAACTTTGGCTTTTCTGAGCGACGGTTCCAGCCTGCTACAGCGCTCCAGGATGCTTTCACTGTCTTCCCTGTCCACCTGCAGCCTCCAGTCTCCCTCCTGCCTCGTGCCACCGACGGTGACGCTGTGTATCCCGGGGTAGATGTACGTTTTCCCATCTCCGTCTCTGATGAAGTGCTGCAACCAGGGGGCCTCCACTTTGAGAACCTGGCCTCTGACTGGGTACACTTGGGAGTCATCAACCAGTGTTTTAGAGCCCAGACCAGAGCAGTTGACAATGATGTTAAAGCTGTTACTTAATTCTTGCAGACTGTTAACCTTCCTCTTTTCCACCCGGCCTCCAACTTTTCTGAACCTTCAGAAAACCAATATGACATCAGTGAGCTTGAACAGCCTACACATATTTAGGGTTGATCTGTTATTTAACAACATTAAGCATTACAATTTTAACCTAACATCTTTAACCTTTTATAAAGGGACCAAACCTCTTCTCAAGCCATGGGAGGTAACTGGAACATTCACATTTAATAGTGGTGAAAGCCTGGCCAAATTTGTGATCTGGGAAACGTCTCAATTCACCATCAGTCATGACCCGAAAGCCAATCACCAAGTCTGACCAGAAGGGAGTAGCTGGAACTTCCTTAAAAATCTGCCAGCTGAGGAAAAATGTGAATAAAACAATGAATACATAAACATCTGTTAAAGTGTCTGCTTCACATATTTTTTGTTTTCTTATTTTAATTAATACTCTTACCCAGAACTCAGGATTACTCCTGCTTCTGGTGATTGCTGAGACTGAGCAATAGCCAAAAGATGATCAAAACTGTCCCTGAACCAGCGTCTTTGTCTTTCCAGGGGGATATCTGATAAAGAAATTAAGTAAAATGAGTCCTTTAAAATATGCAAAGATAAATGTGTGCTGCATGTTTGCAAACAGGATGGAAGAGTACATTCTGAAAACGGTTAAATATTTGGACCTGTGGCGGGTCAAATGTAAAGACAATCCATGTTTTTCATACCTGGAAATTCTGCAGCAAACAAGATCCCTGCAGCTCCATCACTGGTGGTGTCCGGACTGAACTTGTCAGCCAGCAGAGTGACGGAGCAGAAAGGAAGAGCCTCTGCGATGCAAACAGCGGTTGACAACCCAACTACACCAGCTCCTACAACCACAACCTGGACAGACTTCATCTTAGGCAGCCGTGGGTCTCAAGCTGGAGGTCGAGATTTCTGTCAAAAGCAACCAGACTGCTGAGAAATCAGCTTTGACCTGATCTTTAAAGGTTAATATTCTACTTGTAGTTATTATTATAATAACTGACTACAGAGTCCAAGGATCAGTATAAGACTATAGAATATCTATTGCAAGGATATAATGTCAAACATTAAGCTATTTTTATGACATGATAAACAAATAACAGTCTTTAATCCACAGCGCTGACAAAAACTATAGGATTTAAAATGAGAATGGAAAATAATCATGCATAAGAATAAACTTTATAATTACCTAATGATTTACCTTTATAACAACCTTATGTAGCCTAAGAGCAAAAGTCAGCAGATGTGGTGGGGTCATCCGATTGCTGCAAGCACTGTTCTGTAAAAATATGAGTTTTAAATTAATCTGAAATTATATTAGCTTTCATGTAATATTACATTGCATATGCAATGATTCAAATAATAAAAATCTGTATATTTGCGTTTGAAACGGAATATTTTCCTGATGTTATAATTAGCTGAATGATGCTGTATTTCTAAAGTTATATTTTCCAATTTTGGTTTGAATAACGGATTTCAAGATATGGGAATTATTTTCTTGACACTGAGGGGTGATTGCTAAGGTCGATCCATAACACTGCGAAGTGCCGGTGATTTACTGAAAGACGCACTGTTTTTTAGGAGATAAATAACAACACTTACCCACAGCCGACTATTTATACCCTTCCATTTCCCGTTTAGACCATGTTTGCCTACAGACGAGTTGTTGCGGTTGAGCTTCAAATGATTTGTCCATTTGCGGACAGTTGCTGCATTTGCCTCAGAGCATATATAACTCCATTTTTTAGTTCTCCCTTTAACTTTAAATCTCGCGATAAGTCAATCACTTTCACGCGCTCCGTCCAGCTCATAGGTCCAGCTCCAGCTACACAAACGAAGGTAAGGTCCTAAAAGCTCACTACTTTCAATTTCACTGCGCTTTGTGTACTTTGGAGTGTTGGTATCAGCATTTTTAATAACTAATATGGCTGTTTTTTATGCTCCAGCTTGTTTGTGGCCTGCTTCAAGCCAGAAGCAGATGCATTGTTTGGTTTACAACAATTAGCTTTTATGCTAACCCGGTTGTTTATATTGCTGCAAACTGAAACTGCAGGACTGATTACAACCAAATATAGGCCGGTAGATAATTTTTTATAAAGATCTAATAGAGCTGAAGTGCGCTTAATAGTGTTTTTCAACTAGTAAAACAAATGCTTTCGTGTGGTTTTCAAACTACACAGATATTTCAGTTTAGCTTTCGTTCATGACAAGAACATAAGAAAATATCACCTCCACTTTAAAAACGTGACTATTTTCCTTTTTTCTTTCATTATTAGCCAGTTTAAACTATTTCAGTACATATTTGTTGTATTTGAATAATTTTTTTCTAGTTTTTATTTATTTGTTTTTTATTTTGCATGTTTTGTTTTTAGTTGTGGTTTATTTTTCACCTGTCTTTGGAAGATAGTGCTTCATAAGTACAGCCATCATTATTATGAACTGAACAGTAAAACAACAGGGAAAAAGTTCAGTAATCACTTACAGTTACATCATATTAAAATTACATAATGTTTCTATTGTTTTATATTTATTGACCCAACCCTTTTAGTAATTGTTTTAAAAAATTAAACTAGTAAAAACTACTAAGCTACTACTGTTACTCTAAAAGGGCCTATTTGCTGCTTCACTCTGTCACATAAAACTCTAAAGTAAATCTTACAGTAAAAATTGGCCAGATGTACTCATACTCTTGATCTGAATGGGTATTTCTGATACAGTGGATAATAATGCAGGAGAAAACATTATGGATAAAATAAACTTTTTTTCATAGGATAAAAAAAAACAGAATAAATAGTGCAAAAATAGTGTAAGCAACAGATCAACAGGTTGGGAAGATATGGACGTGACACTCAATTCAACTTCATTTACAATGTAAAGCACTTTGAGCTGTCCTGTACATGAAAGGTGCTATATAAATAAACTTTCCTTGCCTTCAATTCAGTTAAACTTTATTTATATAGCACCACTTCATGACGGTGTCATCTCAGGGTGCTTCACATCATATTTGAGCCAATTCATCAAATAGCCTAGATAAGAGAAACCATAAGATTGCATCGAATATTGACTTCGATGCAATCCCCAGCCTGAGCAAGCATGAGGCGACAGTGGGAGGGCAGCCATCTGCCTCGACTGACGGTGTGGAGAGGACAGGAAAGACAGAATAACATTTAAACAACATTAACA
>JBAMHV010000021.1:17055560-17085271 GCA_037177535.1 Pseudomugil gertrudae
CAATATTACGCAGGTGGAAGAAAGCGGTTCTAGAAACTTGTTTTAAATGCGAGCTAAAGGACAAATCCTGATCAAGAGTAACTCCAAGGAAGTACAGTAGTAAAGAAGCTGGACTTTGTTAGTGACTAATAATCCTGTGTATGTAATTCAATTTTTTAAACAGGAATATTTCTTGAAAAGGTAAAAACACTTAAAGTAATCCATTATAAGAATAGAAAAAACATTACAGACCAGTTACAGATCAATATATTTGCTGGCACAATTCTCAAAAACATTAGAAAAGAAATTTGTTTCCAGGCTGGAAAAATCGGTTTCATGGAAAAAATCTGTCACCATCGACGGCACTAAATGAACTAAAAGATTCAATATTTATTGGATTAGAGAAAAACATTTTATTGGAATTTGTATGTTAAAAAAATTACCGATTCTAGTAATATACATGCGTAAAGAAGCTAAATCAAGTAGCCTACTGTGTTTTAAAAGGTTTGTTAAAGACACTCTTAGAAAATGTAATGAACAAGGTTAATTTGTTTGGTTCTGTTTATCTTGTGACAATTTATAAATAATTAATGAAGAGTAAAAAAATAAAGTATCTGCTGGAAATCAGCTGCATGTTGTCCTGAGCTGTTTACTTCTGTTTTATTAGTGAAGTATTATTTGTGTGAAACAGGCAGCTTATAGTCTTATCCTGTACCTTTTTTTTTTTTTTTTTACAGGTTTTCTTATTTCTTTGGATCAGATGTGGTTATCAAAGGAAAGAAGATGTCTAATAAAGACATGGCACCTACGTCATCCCTCGTGGCCCTTCATTCGGATTCGCATAAGCAAAGCATCCTGAGCAAATTTGATAAGCTCAGGAAAAGAGACCTACTGTGTGACATCACTCTTGTTGTGGAGCATGTGCACTTTAAGGCACACAAAGCTTTATTGGCAGCAAGCAGCGAGTACTTCTCCCTCATGTTCACAGCAGAAGATCGAATCCATCAGAACACCTTTCAACTACATGGTATGGCAGCGACGATGTTCGCTGCTGTGCTGGATTTTATCTACAGCGCCCAAGTGTGTGTGGAAGAGAGCGCCACCGAGCAGCTCCTGGCCACAGCTCATCTTATGGAGGTCAGCGACCTTATCAAAGTGCTTAGTGAAATCAAAAGCTCTGCAGCAAAAGGTAAAAGTGACGGTGTGAATGCAGACAAACCTGAGGTAGTAGATCTGTTAAAACGCAAAAGAGGACGGCCAAAGAAGATCACAGATGTGCCTTGTGAAAACTCAGAAGATAAACAGGCTGGAGATGACGGAGAAACGGAGTCCCCGTCTTCCAAAGACGATGCGGATTATGACCCCAGGAGGGAGCGGCGGCGTCAGAGCAAACGGAAAATCAGGCCGCCTGTAAAATATAAGGGCTACAGGGTCGGTGGTGATGCAGCCGGAAACCAGGAGCTGGGAAAGAGAGGCTGCAAGAGGAAATACCCCAACACAGAGGCGCGTTGTGAAGACTGTGGAAAAGTCTTCAAACACCATCTGTTTTTAAAGATTCACCAGAGGACTCACACTGGTAATTTCTGCAATCTATTCCTGTTCCATCTTTTCCATTTAAGACTTTATTTAATAAACATTGTACATTACACGTGATAAAAGGTTTTGTGTTTTCTTTCAGGCGAAAAACCTTTTCACTGCCAAGTTTGCGGGAAGAGTTTTACCCAGAAGCACACACTGCTGGCTCACCAGCGCATGCACACTGGAGAAAAACCCTTTGTTTGCAACATATGCTCCAAAGCACTTTCCACCAAAAACTCCCTGCAGGAGCACATGAACCTGCACGAAGGTATGGTTACATGAAATCCCTGTTCGGTTCATTGTGTTTGTTCATTTCCAGCTAATATGGACATTTATTTCAGTTTAATGGACTTTATGTGGGAAATGGAGAAAGGACTGGTTGCTCCAGTCTTTAAATACAGTGCAGGATGCATTTCGGGAACTTCTGGACACGTACCCCATGTATCTTCCACATTACTCAATTATTTTCTGTACAAACGTCTTTAACAAACCTACGAGGCAAATGCTGAACAAGTGTAGCGGATAGCGCGTAATCCTTTTTTAATGGTCCTTCACAGTTTTCTTAATGTTTTATTTCAATTGTGTGCAGTTTTTCTTTAGATGTTTGCTGCATTTTCACTCATTTCTATTGCATCACAGCTGACACACGGCAGGCTTGATTAGCAGGCTTGTGCAGAGCTTCACATCAAACTCTGCACAGGTCTGCTGATTAACCATTGACCTGAGTCAGGCGTGATGCAGCACAGAAACTCACATTTGCAGGAGTGCGGCTCTTTAAGACTGGAGTTACCTACCCCTTTGCTAAACCAACTCTTCAAGCATTAAAAAAAAAACCAGCTCAATAAATGAACCAGTGCAGGGTGGAAAATGATGTAGCAAAAAAAAACTGACTTAAAATGTCACATACGCACATCATATGTTCCCATTTCTTTAGAGCAAAGTTTTACTGACATAGAAATGTATTTTGTACCAACCAGGCTAATTAGCCCAAAATGTGGCACGTTGGTGTGCATTGTGTCCTTATGGAAATGAGATGAGTGGAGGACAAATGAAGAAAAACCCTGCAGGAGATGATCGCAAAAAAACTGATTCAGGACCTGAGAGATGCATCTGAACTTTTAATTAGTCCATCTACTGATTATTGAAGCCTCAACAGCCTTCCAGACATAAAAGAAAAATCTAACTTAGATGATTACTTACCTGCAGTGATTACATTTCGGTCCTACATATGTCCGCGTGTGTCTTGCTGTCCTCTTTAAATAAGTTCTACTTCCTGTTATTACAGAGGAGAAGTCGTTTGACTGTGATAAATGTGGAAAGACTTTCACCCAGAAGAAACAACTTAAAAGTCATTACAGAGTTCATACAGGTAAGAAAACAAAACCCTGCAGCTTTTAGAGCATCACCAAGTTCTTTTTCTTAGTTTTGCTTATCTCACAGGTAAGTCTCTACCTGAATGTGCTCAGTGTCATCACAAGTTTATGGATGCAGCTCAACTGAAGAAGCACCTCAGAACACATACAGGTACGGTCTGATCGCTGTTGTATGGGATAACATCACGGTAACACTGAGTGGTAAATGGATACATTCATATTTTCCCAGGTGAAAAGCCTTTCACTTGTGAGATTTGTGGAAAGTGTTTCACAGCTAAGAGCACTCTGCAAACTCACATCAGAATTCACAGGTGAGATGATACGACTTGTGTTACTCATTCAATCAGCAAATATCAGTTATTGAATAGATCTATTGGCTGCTAGTCTATTGATCAATGAGCAGGCTGTGCACAGTGACTGCTGTAAGGGTTTCTACGCGGTGCTTTTACACAAGCACATGTGTCTTATAAATACAAAATGATCGGTAATTTCTGTGTTTTGTGATTTTTGCAGAGGTGAGAAGCCGTATAACTGCAACATCTGCAACAAGTCTTTCTCAGACCCCAGTGCGAGGCGACGACATATCGCCTCCCATTCAGGGAAGAAGCCCTTCACTTGCTCCTTCTGCAGCCTTTCATTCACACGTCTGGACAATCTGAAAACACACACCAAATCCCACAATAAGGAGAGAGCTACCTCGTCTGATGTAGCGGCAGCCGGCCACTCAGCAGCACCGCAGGAGGAGACGCGTAACATCCTACAGCTGCAGCAGTACCAGGCCCCCCTCAGCTCTGAGCAGGAGATCCAGCTGGTGGTGACGGGTGGGAACAACATTAATTTTGTACAGAGCCAGGACCAGGAGATCAGCCTCATCCCTGCAGAGGGGGAGATGGTGCAGTCAGCCCACTCAAGACTCCTCCTCAGCCAGCCACCCAGACATGTGCAGAACGTGGCTGTGGTCACTCAGGGCGATATGGCGGCGCAGACCCCTCAGATTCACTCTGTCAGTATGCTGGAGAGCCAGATGACGCACCAGCCTGAGCCGATGCATGTCATCACACTGAGCAAAGAAGCGATGGAGCACCTTCAGGCTCACCACGGTCCTCCACATCCACTTCAGATAGTACAGCGTCCCTTCCAACAGCTGCAGGTGATGCACCAGCCACTGCAGCAGCTGGCTGTGGCTCAGGAGAGCTCGCAGGGCCAGGTGAGCAGGGAGCAGAACAGCCAGGCCATTCACATCAGCAGCCAAAGCAGCCAGCCCATCTCCATCAGCCAGACCAGTGAGCAGATCTCCAGCCACCACATCCAGGGACAGACGTTTCAGATCCAGGCTGGAACCGTCTCCTATCTTTACACCACCGGGCTGCCGCAGGAGAGCTGAGGTTGGGATGGACCCTCATGACCTAAATATGAAGGTGCTAAAGCCAAACTAATGAAACTGCCGCTGTACACATCAAATATAAAACTTAATACAAGAACTAAAGTTTGTTTGGTTAATTATTTTTTAATAAAATTGGTGTTTGTGTCAGACTTTACTGGAAAGCAACACGTATCATGCAACACTGTCACTGTGAATGATCAATATGAAGCTGTGACACCTTGCAACTCCTCATGCTGGTCACCTTCCATCTCACATTGTTCTACAACATGGTTTTTTATTCCCCAACCAGGAGGTGTTCAAGCTTTCAATCAATGTGTTGGTCACTGTAGCATGTCCAAGCTGATCCCACAAAGGTTCAGGTGGGTTAAGGACCCCCATGTTGGCATGCTAATGGGAAATGTCCCTGTTCTGGGGGGACAGTGAGGCTCTGGATCTCACTGGTGGAATTACACAAACTGCTTTCATATTAAGTGCATTTGACTTTTGGCTGTGTCACATTCATGTACTGTTTTTCCTTTTACTTTATCAGAAATGCCTAAATTATATTTCGGTTTGGTAACTGATACACGTTCAGTGTGACGTACATGTATCTACATATAAATTAAAGGACATGCATGTCCTCCTGTCTCCATCCTCAACCGCAAATGCTTGTCCACTAATGCCTTATGTGTGTCTGGATAAAGACGAAGTCTTTTCTGGGGAATTGCTCAGGTGTTCATTCACCTGTTTGAGTGATATGGGGAATACATGCACACATATGCATTATTACATAACACTTTACCATTGAAAATGTAAGATTGTTTCATATTACAGGGTATCTGGCAACAAAGTCATTTTTGTTGTGTCTGGTGGAGGCAGTTTCCAACTTATTCATTCATTTAAGATTAATGAATGAAATACTTTTGTATATAGTTTTCATTTGGGTCGAGTAAGACTGAAGTGTTTTAACTGGCCTTTAAGCTATATTTTGCCCATGAGGGGATAAATCCAAAAGACTGATGACTTGTGTGTGGTTTTAATGATGCAGTGTGTAAATTTCTCATAAAAAAGGATAATTTTTTCATGATAAGATTCTCATGAGGAACCTTGGAGCCAGTTGTAGCCTGGTCCCTTGCATAACTGTCTGGGAGCCAGGCTAACTGACCAGGATAGGATTTAGGATTTAGCATTAAACTTTCTGTCAATCTTACAGCTTTTACAAACAAATGTATAAAAGTGAGAGTTAAAATAAACTTGGCTCTCAAAAATGATCATGTTTGTCCAAAGTTCTGAGTTCATGATCTTACTAAGGGGGTCTATTTAGCAATTATCCAAATTTTAATTAAAGCAGGACACGCGTAGGGTAAAGTGAATCGGATTTAATGGCTTTTATTATAATACAGTATTTTCATATTTTAATTATATGACACGATGTGCAACAGAATTAAACTACTTTAAAACATCTTTTTAAGAAAATCAACAACTAAAAAGAAAATAGAAACTGCAGAAAACTAAAAAATGTGAGTAATCGCTGTAATAATGTTTTGTATGCTTCTGTCTCAAAGGTCAATGTTTAACTCTGAACTTCAGATTAACAGCTTGACCTACAGAAACAGTAGGAGAGCTGGAAACTGTCACTGCTCTCGCTCTTTCTGTTCTTGTGTTCGTAGGACTCCTGGCTGTTTCTGCTCTCCAGTGTCTTGGCCTTGCGGTGAGGTCCTGAAGAGTTGTATAGTTTGTGAGGCTGCCAAGCTGCAGGGCTGACTGCTGGTGCTGCCTGTGGGTCCTGTGTAGGCCTGAGACAGAAATAGAACAAAACTGAGCTTTACTGCAGAGCAAGAAAAAAAATCCAATCTATATGGCATTTAATATGTCATCACCAAAAGATATGAGTGTTTGGTTTGTGTGTTGACTTTAATTTCATTCCTGAACCGCATGAGCAGCTTGTAAGATGTCATTTCTTTTTTTTCCTTCTTTGAACTGAGGTAAGATTGCAGGGTCTGAAGATCCTCCTGAGAGACCTCTTGTGCTCAATCTGCTGGCTGACAGCATGTGATAAGTCCTGCTTGCACCTGTCATACAAAAACATGAAGAGAAGCGGGAATGAAAGGTCAAGAATGTCAGAAACAAATGGACAAAATCAAACAGACAGGCCTGAAACACTGTCCACCATCCAGAGGTGCTCGGTCTCCTTTCTGCTGGTCCTTCATGGCTTTCACCTGTTGTGGAGCGGTCTCTAGAGAAAGCTGTTGGAGTTTCATTGAACTGGTTCAATGTCAGATCCACTTGCTGCAAAGCCTCTAGCTTGCTGTTGTAGCTGGCCTAACAGATGACAAACATGCACATGTACTTTCAGTGATGTCAGTTGGTATGGTAATCCACCAGCTGAAACATCTCCACCTATTGCAATCACAATTTTTTGCATAGGTATTTAACCTCTAACTCTTACTGCTCCTCTACTGCCACCATGAGGCCAACTGTCACGCACGTGCACAACACCCAATCAGCTGATTTGATTAAAGCCATGTCCATTGATGGAATTCTACTGAAACATTTTTCCAAAACGTGATCAAATACCTTCAAAGCACCACAGTGTCATAAAAGAAATGTCACAGAATCTCCATCTATCGTCTGTGTTTGACATCCCATCTAAACTGCACCCAGCTCTTTGGACCCTGTATTTTAGTGGATATGAGACCAATTATTTATATTATTTTAAAAAGCACTGTGCTGCAGTGACAAATGCTTCAGCCTAATAACTGAAGGCACTGTGGCAATAAATAAAATGATAAATTGATTTATTTGTATTGGCTAACAACCAGTGCCATTACCATTACTTTAGCTTTAAATCACCTCTGCAGGCTTTGTAGAGGCAAATATTCTCTTACTGAGAGAAAAAATTAAACACAATTCAATCATTTATGTGTTTTTTTGAATAAATTATCATTTGGATTTGCCTTGTATGATTTATATGTAAAGTTATTTACAGTTGTGATTTACAAACAATGTCAAAGGTTCATGCTACACTAACATAAATGTAATGCAATGAGGATTCCTAAAGCGGTGGGCATACCACAACATAAAATGTTAATAACTTGTCATGTGTTCGGTGTTGTCTTAGTCTGATGATGCCAAAATATGTTTAATGAAGAGGTCTGTTGAGATACAAGCTGTTGTTGAACCAGAACATTCGGTTCCTTTATAGTTCAGACACATTTTTTTGTTAATCTACTTGTTATTTCATAAGTTCAGGTGCATTCAAAGGTTTAATGAAAGTCAAATTAAGTTCAGCTTAAAAAGGTTGTAGTGCACTTTAGGTACAATGTGATATCATACTAAAACTGAAATAGCTTCAGTATGTCTGGGTAGGAAACTGATTAGCCACGTTTATACATCCACTTTGCACAAACCATGATTTATTCCCTTTTCCCTTCAGAACTGCTTTAACGCATTAAGGCCTGGCCCATGAAAAAATGTAAAGAAAAGATCTTTACTATATGTTAAAATGATTATAGTTAATCTTGTGTATCCTGGTATTTATTAGGGGCAGAAACCATCAGACTATGTTCAACAGAATTTTCAGTATTTTTTACCATAAAATGATGCAAAATGTCTCAGAAACTGTATGTACCTAATAGTTAATGTAGGGTTCATAGATTCAACAAGCTTTTGGAAACATTCGCCAGAGATTTTACTCTGTGTTAACATAACTGCATCACAGTTGCTGCAGATTTGTTTGGCTGTACATCCAGAATGAGAATCTCCTGTTTCACCACATCCCAAAGCTGCTCCGTTGGGTTGAAATCTGGTAACTGTGGAGGCCGTTGGAGTACAGTGAACTCATTGTCACGTTGAAAGTTGATCTACTGTTTCTAAATACTCAACAACCATGCCACATTGAGTCACTTAAAACTCGTTTCTTCCCCCTTTCTGATGCTTGGTTTAAGCTCCAGCATGTCATGGCCATGTCTACATGACAAGGTAACTCAAATGTATTGAGTTTCTGGCATATGATTCCCTGATTAGTTATTTATGTGAACAAACAATTAAACTTTTATACCTAATAAATGTGTATTTGCACAGAATGTGCTGCCAAGATTCAGGCAGTCCTGAAACACAATGAATTATTTTTTATTTGTTTGAAAATTCCAGTCTGTCCTCAGGCGATTTGGCAGATGCTAAATGACATAACATCATAATTGTAAGAAGCCATGCGAACAAATACAGGTTCAGAAATTGCTCAAATGGGAAAAATTTCTTAATACATGTGGTTGTGAATGATGTTTTTTTGCAGAAAACATGTCTATGTAGCAGCTTTGTCAGGTTAAAAGTTCACATAGTACAAAAGTGTGGTTTATGACTAAATATGTGTTCGACTGATGCGAACAGCTGCAGCTGTAAACCACAGCAAGCTCTTTAGTGTCAGTTAGCAGACTTTTGCGTGCTCACATAGAAGAAAAAAAAGACATGGTAAACACACCGCATGAACAGACTCATGCTCAAAAATAGTTTAGTTTGGTCCTAAGTCTTTTCATAAGCAGTAAAACCTTCTGTTAAAATATTACAGCATTGCACCTTTCCACTCCTCACCACTCAAAACAATGAAACATAGAAGAGTTTTTAATGACTGACTGCAAAAAATCCAACAGGAAAGATCAACTGATAGAAAATTTTCTTGGTTTTTCTAATCATGTTGGCTCAATAAATATTAAATGTGGGGTTAAAATTGAAACCAAAACATCCTCTCATTGCATAATAAAGTTTCCACAGGTCTGCAGGATCTCTTTAATGCTACGTCTGCAGCCGGTTCATCCTGCTTCCAGCTGTTTTCTGAGCTCTTTGTCTGTCCCCATCCTCCATGTCAGCTCTCATCTGGTTGAGACTTTCTGCTTCTGCAGGCCTCCTGTGCATCCTCACAGAGCTCTGATATCTGTGACAGATATAAGATGAAAACATCCAGGTTGTGTTTGCCACAGTCACACTTTCCATCTCATCCATCTTTCAGCATGATGAAAATTTAAAACATAAATGCTCAGGTCTCAGAAGAGTCCTACATAAATCATAATGTGGGGGACCGGATGTTTTCTTGCTCACCCTTTGGGGTTGAGGTAAGAAACCTGTAAAAAAAAAAAAAAAAAAACTATTCCTCATCATAATAAACTGAAATCATCAGCATCCACTCCGCATGTGGTCAGAATCATAATAAATAAGCTTAAATGCTCCTCGAGTTGCATCACATGTGTTTTATTTCCTGTTATGAAAAATGCCCAGATGAGCCAGATGTGTTGAAGCAGGGTAACCTCTAAAACAGGCGTGTCCAAAGTCGGTCCTCGAGGGCCGCTGTCCTGAAGATTTTTTTATGTATCCCTGATCCAACACACCTGGCTTCCATTAAATAAACACAATCAAGTTCAGCTTAATGACGGATTAACTTGAGTCAGCTGTGTTGGACCTGGGAGTCCCTGAGGACCGGGGTGGGGAATCGTTGTTGTATTGGAAGATTACATGTTTTCCACTGATTATGATGTTCAACTCATTTCCTTTAAATGTCCAGTCTGCACATTTTTTCTGTTGCTTTTATGTGCAGGTCTAGTGTGCTTCACTCATGCATAACTGCAAACATTAAAAAGCTCAAATTGATCCAAGACTATTTATCTGAGTTTTCTTCCTTTTTGTTGTTAAAAACATACCGATATGATGTAGGCCAACCAATAATTACGCACATGAATAGGTGTGTTACATTTACAATGTATTGCATAAGCACCGGTTTACCAGTAGTGCTGAGGTTTTTGGGGGTCCCTTCCTAATCAAATTCTACATACAGTCCAGTGAGGTTTAGAAAGGCCATGTTTAGTCTTTTAGAAGATCATAAACTGAGTTTGAGCTTGTTGTACATCCAGAGATGGACTGTGTCATATGAAAGGTGGCAGGCAGTCTCTGGTGCAGACCTAGGATGAGTCCTTATCATCTCCTCAGAGTTCTGTCTGATCAGATTTCTGGAAGGTTTTTCCAGCTGCAATAGAAACTGTCAATTTTACTGACTTACTTTTTTTTTTTACCTGTCTTGTCCAGCATTAAGGCAGACAGAATGATGCTCTGGCTGCTGTATTGTGCTGAGCAATTTTGCTTTGCCAAGAGGATGTTCATGTTTATATGTATATACAGAGATCCTCTTGGTAGTCAGAATTCTTTATTTATCGTTTATTTTGGATGAACATTTGTTCAACATGATTTGTCCAGCGAAGTGTTGCTGGACCCGACCGGACAAGACAGGGAGAGGAGAGAAAGACAGTAGAAAGGAAAAAGGAAAAACAAACAAAACACAAAGAGAAAAGAGAGACACCACAAAAGGGGAACACTGCAATCCAACCAAACGCTATTCCATCCGCCACACCTGCACATAAAACAAAACTAAATATCTCTCTGGGGCCCACAGGGAGTCAAACATCTACTAATGCTACATGCGCTGATGAACAAGCAAAAGCCCGCAGACCGCCACCCCGCTTACTTGCTTATTTCAATAAACCTTTGTTAATATTATTTACTTCACTCAGACTCCATAACCTTTATATCTAATATAATACATAGGTATTACACGCATACAAAGTTGATGCTCAATTAAAGTAAAAGTAATTTTAATAATATGATAAAGAAAAATAAACTGCACCCAACTTCTGGCCTCAAACTGCATCACACATTGAAGATATGTGTGGAAAGGGATGATTTCTAAAACCCAATGCAGGATTTCTGTAGGGCATTAAACACATATATTAGAAATAGTCTTTTTACATATATGTAAAAACCTCTACAAACTGGTACAGCTCATGCATTAACTGTTTAGGTTTTTTTTTGGTGTGTTTTTGTCTAACAGCGTTCAGGCTAAAAACATTACTGTGAAGTGATTATTTAAAAGTAAACAAACTGATGTGTAACCAACAATTTAATGTCTTTGGCAAAGCATATTGTTTTAAAGAAACTGTGTGTGTGTGTGTGTGTGTGTGTGTGTGTGTGTGTGTGTGTGTGCGTGTGTGGGGTTTTAGAGAAAATGGTTGACTCGCAGGCTGAGATGCAGTTATAGGGTGGGGGATGTCGGGTCAGGGGGGCTCATGTCTTTATTCGTGTGGTTAGATTCTTCCTGTTAGAAGTTTGGTCAGGTTGACGTGCAGTGCTATATATTGTGTGTAGTTTGATACTGTGTGGTTTGTAGCACTTCCTAAGCAGGCTAGCACGTACTTTGTGTAGTACTCCTCCATTGCTGACTGTCGGGGCAACAACTGGCTGTTTTTATCAAATGATAGAAATAAAGTGTATTATTCCAATCTGGTTGTTCTCTCCTCTGTATTGTTGGTCTTCAGAAAAGACTCCTCCTCCTCTGAGCTACTACAATAAAAAATAAATATTGGATTTGAAATATAATCATAGAATAGTTCTTTCAAGTGTTTTGAGTGTTTCAGTGAAACTCAGCTCAGCTGTAGGAGGTTAAAGTGCACCATGTAATCCATCTTTCAAAACAACCAAATCGGAAGTAACATTTCTTTCTTTTATTTAGTCTGGGATCAACTCTAGTTTTCTAGATATTGGAGTATCATGCATTTTTTTAAATGACCAAACATGTTGTCTTTAAAAGAAAACATTGCTCTCTCATTTTAAACATGTAATACTATTTGTTTACAAACTATCTAAAACATTTTATATTAAACATTACTTATTTTAGTCATATTTTATACATGGGTGCAACAATGCCTCTTGTGGCCAACATGAGTATTACAAAAACAATTCACTTACCTGATAAAACCTCTATCACAGGTTAAAATAAACAGTAACTTTTTTTTTACCTGTAAATTGCTTTTTAATGTTTCAACTACTTATATCAGACCTAAAATGTGGATCACTTAAATGATTTCACAACAAACTATATGTTCAGCCACAATTTTAAGCTGTGTTTTAACTGTTTTTATGAGGATAAGAGACCTCCAGATAAGCACGATTAAATGTCTCACCCTGCGTTGGATGCACGTAGCAGAGGGTTGTAGCTTTGTTTGAATTTAAGCCTGAGCTGCTCCTGTAACGTCCTCGTCTCCTCTTCCAGCTGCATGATTCAGGCCTGCAACTGAGATGTGCAGCATCATCTCACGACGCATTTCTGCCCCGTTAAAAAACAGCAGCAAACTTTTTGTAATTTTGCTTTTGCCTTTTTGCTTTGGTCTTTAAAGTACCACTAATTCACACAGAAATGTGGTTAACTGTGACATTTTTGAGCTATTTTGTAATGAAGAATCAAAGCAACAGACTTTTTTTATTCTTGCCATCTGTGTTTTTGACTGAACAATGAAACTGACTGTTACTTTCACTCTCAGCCACAGAGGCACAAAACTCACAACTGTGCAGCAAAATCCCCCAAACTATTAGGAATTGTCCCAGTGTTACTCTCCAAAGATGTGGCAGTAAAATATTTCATCCCTGCACCTATCTCTTTATGGGAAAACTTTTTCTGAGTTTCTTTATGACTCTTTAAAATCCTGCAGAAAAGGTCACTACATCCATGATGACAGCCTTTTAATAAATATTCAGCTTTTTGCTTGAATTATTCATGTAATTTTTAACCATAAATGACCTTTTTTTCTTATGAAACATGTCATTTTACATAAAAATTAGTTTTTTTTAATCTTCTGATGGAATATTTAGTGATTCCTGGATGAGGTGACGTGTGTACCTGCTGTGTGGTACAGAGGTCTCTTGCTGCAGGATCTGCTCATAAAACTGAAAATCTATCACAGAGAAGGACAAGGGAGTGAGGCAAAGTTGCAGATGATACTCGAACACGTTCAGCTGAAATACAAAACACTCCATCACTCCATCTCAATGTAACACAACATGCATGTAAAAATCCCTTCCCATCATCTAAACTGTACATCTTTCTTTCTCAGAAATCCTAAAATTTGTCCTTATTATTTTATGCAGGAGTGATCTTCCCATCTAGTTTGTGGACACTTTCAGTTCTTTGTTTGCTGCAGAGAACAAACACTTTTATTGGCCTGTAAACATTTTTTTCTGCGGAACAATGGAGCATTTTAATACAAGGCTAAATGATGATTGTGTTACCTTTGATACCCGTTTTAAATCACAGTTCATTGTTAAAAAAAAAAATTAAAAAATGATAAAATTAACTGGAAACTCCTTTTAAGTCAGACTTGCAACTATACAAAAATCAAAGTCATCTTCCAGCCCCGACAGATTGTTCTTTGCATGTGGAAATAGCTTCAGTAACAAATTGTTTATCCATCCATCCATCCATCAGTTTGTGTCCAAATAAAAGAGTTATACTCTGTTCAGTGAGCACATTGCTACAGGGTCAGATGAGCAACATAAAGGGTGACATGTTTTTAACTGGTTACAGAAGCCAGGCCAACTTTATTTATGAAAACACGTTCTGATAGCAATTACTGAATAAAGTGCTGAACATAAAAAAAAACTAAAATATTAAAACATTAAACAATAAATCAGTAAAAGATTAAACAAAAAGTAAGAAAGCTACATTTCGGGAGCAGAAGCGGAAGGGGAAGGGGGGTAGTGATACATCCATCCATTATCCGCTTCTTCCCCGAATGGGGTTGCGGGGGTGCTGAAGCCAATCCCAGCTGACGGAAGAGGCGGGGTACACCCTGGACAGATCACCAGTGTTATTTGATACATTTTATCTGACTGATGAAATGAGATTGTATTGATGTATTGAAACTGAGGATACTCTGGTTATTACATGTTTCAGCATATGGACTTCATATTTGATATCTATCTCTAAATCACAAAAAGAGCTTTAACATCTGTACGGCATACAGCTGTGAACTGAAACCTGACTGCTTGGCAGAAGCTTGTATCTGCGAGGAGGCCGTTATAGTTTTCTCTGTATGGTGAAGTTTCTCTTGGTGGTTTCAATAAGATGCTCAATTTCTGAGAATAACCCCTGTATATAAAAAAAATGCCATAAAAATATTATCTCCAGAAATGTCCACTTGGCACTCTTTTATGGGATGTTTTTAAACCTTTCTCTAATCGAACTGATGATACAGTAAGATTTAGTTCTCCACAAATTCACCAATACCATTAAAACAACCTATTTCTGGGTATTCATTAGTTTTACTATTATCACTGTATCTTGCCTTCTGCCAGCTCAGCTCCTTCCATCAGCTGCTGGATGAACGTCTCCACCTGTGGCCGCTCTGGAGACAAACAGAGCATCCACTCCAAAACAGGAGTTTTCTTCCAAGAAACCACCTGTTTCATCTCTCTGCTGACCTTCCTCTCCACGGCTCTGATCATATCGCACTCTGTGCTTCCCATCAGCAGGCGGAGCAGAAACACATTTGGAAGGTCCTGCTATTACCACTAAGTTAAGCTGTTGGATGGTTTACAACCTGGCAGGATTTCACATTGACCTCTGCAGCTCCAGGTGGGGGCAGGAGAGATTTTCCACCAGAGAAACGGCACGGTCACGCTCTTTTCCTACCTTTTGAGCCAGAACTCTCATACTGGGGTAAAAGATTTTAGCTCTGTAAGTACAGCATGCAGCCGCAGCAGGAGGTCAAATAGATAAAGAAAACCACGGGTTTAGCACCAAATGTTAAAAGCAGTTTAGAGCTGGAGAAAGTATTTAGTTAATGTTAGAAGCAGCAGGGGCAAAGGAAGTTATTTCACCACTTCTTCATAGTCATTCAGACCTTTTGATCATGTCGCATATTCTTAAGTATAAAAGTTATAAAAACAGAAAATGCTGATAATTTGCTCCATAATAGCAAGCAAATGGCTATGATTGGGAATTAATAACACTACTTCATGTAAATTTCACTCTGATATCTGATACTTCTAGCCCATAGTGAACATTCATCACCTGTAAAGCTTTACAAACTGAAACTGTTGATATAAAGCAGGTGATGTGAACATTTCGATCTTCGAGCCCAGCTCTCCTTGAACACCTGAAGCTGCTTCATAGGCAGGTGGGAACCTCTGAGCACAGTTTGGACTCTTACTGGATCCTAAAGAGGAGCAGAGCAATCTGTCTTCCTGTCTTCTGCCTTCCTTTCTGTGCTGCTTTGTTGCCCCTGCTGTGCAGACCTGACTGTGTTATAAAAACAGATATGTGCATATTATGAACTATGTTACAGATAAACCTGGCAGTTTTTTCCTCTGTGAGTCATTTACTTCATCAGATTTGAAATGCTGCCAGAGATGTTCTTTGTTGCTATGGAGACGAAGGCTCTGCCACCTTTCCACTGTTCAGGACGTCCTCCATGGGCAGCGACGCATTGAAGACTGCAGCATCGGCCTGCAGTCTGCTACAGATGCTCAGACCACACAAACAGAGCTGCAAGCAAATGCAACACACACACATTTTATTTGTATTACCTGCAATAGAGTTATATTAATGTATAGTTTAAAGAAGTATTTAAACAAATACCAAATCAAAAATACAGATAACATTGCAATTTGAGCATAATAAGCACAAAGAGCTTACTGGAATTCATTAAGTTCACTTAGTTCTGTTTAAAGGTAGATCATTTGTGCTGATGGCAGAGGACAGTCAAAAAGAATTAACATCATTTGGAAACAACTACAGAAAATGTCATGACTGCCATTAGCAGTGCAAAAACAAGACACGCTGGCTGGTGAACCTGCATGCAGTATTTAATAGGTGGGACATTCTAAATGTGTAGCGGGAGCAGCCAGTGGCAGGCTGTGAAACTCCTCCATGGATGCGTCATCTGTGCCTGCAGCAGACAAAATAACAGGAATAAATCCCTTTTCTTTTCAATCTAACAAGTGTTTCTGCACATTATAAAATCAATTTGTGACATACTGTGACTACCTGACAGCTGTGACTTTGTAAAGGTTGAGGGACAGGCACTGAATATGTTAGCATGCAGACTGTGCGTCAGCAGAGGGAGAGCCGCCGCCATGCTGTCACTCACACTGATGAGATGAGAGGATACAAACGCCTCCCTGACCACAAGAACAAAACAGATTCTTTTTGCACACTATTTCGGGTGATTTTAATTCCTTTGTTAGATTAAACCAAGAGAAAAATCAGTTTTGAATTTGCTTCAAAATGAAGGAGAAAAATGTGTCTGCAAACTATACCATGTAGGTGTCCAGCTCCGGTCCTCAAAGGCCTCAAACCTGCAGGTTTTAGATGTTTCCCTGATCCAACAGACCTGATTTAAATTAAATGACTCACTCAACAGTTTGATTCAGTTGTATTGCAGCAGGAAAAAGCCAAAACAGTGACAGGACAGGTTGTTAACAAGCAGCTGCATTCCTGCACAAAGCAAAAAGAGGAGGCTTCCAGTCTTTTATATATATAGTTATTATCACCATATTTAACTCAGTCTGTGGCATATTTATTGTAGATTATTTCAAGTTGGGATGCACTGAAGATGAACAGGAGCAATGTCATAACAAAGGCTGATAAACATTCACTTAAATAGGACGTTTAGGTTTTGTGTATAATAACTTACAATAACAGAACCCTATGATTTGCTCTCATCTATACTATGTAGTACTTCATACAATATTACAGCAGGAGTTACTTTAAAAAGGATAATCATGCAATGTTTTACAATCTGAATTAATTGATCATTGATTTGTTGGAAAAAAAAGTTGAAACAGGGCCAAAAAACTGGCTGTTAAACTAGGTGGTCCTAAAAGAACAAATTAAATAGGACATGTTGCAGCATACCCCGCGACCCCGCTCTGGGATTATGCGGTAGAAAATGGATGGATGGATGGATGTTGCAGCATACTAAATAAACTGACAGCATGCAACATAAATGAGTATTAATGGGGGGAAAAGAGTACATATCAGAGTGAAAAAAAAAGTGATGAGTAAAGCACGGCTGTTAGGAAAAGCTGTGGAGAAATGTAAATAATGTTCCTTAGTGTAAGAGTATAAAGGTTTTCAGTTTTGTATATATTAACATGAAAAGAATAAGAGAATTAGAAGAAATCTCTGGGTGTGACCAAAAATCAGTGCATTCAAAACAAGCATAAATCAGTCATAAACCCTGCTGTCTGAGCTCATGAGAACAGAGCTCTATAAACACAGTGTTATTCCCATATGTAGGTTAAAGTTTAATTATGCAAGGAAGGAGCCATATGTGAAGCTTATTCTCAATCCATCTTCTCTGAGCAAAGCTCATTTAAAATGACTGAAGCAAAGTGGAAAACTCTTCTGTAGCTGCAGAAATAGGATGGTATGGGGTACTTTAGTGCCTGTAAGTCTGGCAGCACATTGGTGCATGTGGAAAGGCATCCATCCATCCATTTTCAACCGCTTGTTCCCAGAGCGGGGTCGCGGGGGGGCTGGAGCCTATCCCAGCTGCCTACGGGCGAAAGGCGGGGTACACCCTGGACAGGTCGCCAGTCCATCCAGGGTGGAAAGGCATCATCGCTGCTAAAAAGAAAGGAAGATGCAGGTTTTAGAGCAACACTGCTCGTTCAGATTATGTCTTTAAGGAAGGCCTTAGACAAGACTAAACCACAAATTGCATGGCTTCATTCTGGAAAAATCCAGATTATACTGTCCCGTCTGCAGTGTAAACTTAGATCTCTCTACTTTTTACTGCCATCAAATTCAACATAAGCAAGTATTTTCAATTCAGATGGTGTGTTTTTAGCACTTGATTGTAGATAAAATAATGTTTCATGAGATTTGGGAATTAGTTTTTAGTTTATCCTGTAAAGTAAACCTACGGATGCCTTCGGTGCCTCCACACACTGCTGCCACATGTGAACCAGCCGCAACTCGTTCTCTCCTCCAGCTACAGGAGTTCTCTCTATTTCCCAGTCTGGAGAAGCCAACCAGGTAATAAATAGCTTCACGAAGAGCGGACACTATCAGCAGAATGTAATGAAGTGCAGCAACACATGCCTGCTCACAGGAAGAAATCAATACAAGAGCATAATTACTGTAAGAATGATGTGAAAGTGAAGTAAATTGAGACACAAATGAGTACTAAACAACTCACGCTCACAAAGTTGCTGTGGTTGGTGTTTGTAAGAAAAGCCTCCAAGCTGAACATATCGCCTGTCAGAGTATTTTCACCGTTTCAGTCTCACTTGAACATCCAGTGTTGTGAACATGTGAAGGACTTCAGTGACGTGGGGGATGTACCACAGGTTGAGGGAAGCTGCAGTGGTTGATGCTGTGAAGGCCTGGCGAGGATTTGGAGTGATTAACATCTCAGTAACAACCCATTTTAAATGCCTTAACACTGGTTTAAAAGGTTTTACGTGAAAGGCAGGTAATAACTGGAGCTGCTGAACCACTTTAGTTTGCATCAGATCCTCAGACTAAGACTTTTACAAAGGAAATTAAAACAAATCATTGATTTGACTAATAAGCTACTGAAACAATACAAACACAATAAACCAAAAGTTTAAATTTATGCAGACTTCTTTGTTTATATACATTTGTGCCCATTTTAATGTTACTGCAATGTACACAGAATAACATTTTTAACAACACTGTGTGACCTTTAGGAAAACAGGAGGCCAACATCTGTATGTTTAATATAAACTTTTTTCCAGTCCTGGAATCTCATGATTGTTGCCAGATTCTATATTATATTTTAAATATCAATCATTTAAATAATAGTACACCATTGTGAGGGTAACAAGCTACATTTAGCTTTAGATTGAGAAACAGCATTATTACATTGGTACTTTGCTCTCATCTATTTAAAAAATGACCATGATATAAGTATTCCCCAAAATATCCGTTTCTATAGGTGTAGTTTGAAGTGTGCAGACATTGTTTTTCCACGTGAGACAATCAGCTCTACTAGTAATGAAATGTTGTAGCGATTTCATATACATGCTTCTCATATTTAATTAGTTCATGTGTGAGTTTCATCCTCTCACATATTCAGCATAATGTCACTGAGATTTGTATTTGAATCAGCAACTCTCTGTGTTAAATCCTTGATACAGCCGGTACAGCTCCTGATCGCACTTTGCTAAACAACTGATAATAAGTCTGTTTCCTCTAAATGTGTCAGCCTGTCCACACTCCAGCTGATATCCACCTGATTCCCTCTTAGCTGACCTGGATGAGTCAGCTTCACAGCTTCTCCCTGGCTCCAGAGCAATCTCTTCTTTTCATCCTGACAAGATATATGATTATCAATGACGTGGATACAAGTCTTCATAAGTTCCAGCTTGTCTGTTCATGGGCAGACCCTGCAGAGTTCTGCCTGGTGGATCTCTGGATACACTCTCAGGAATTGCAATTTCTTTACTTTGTACTACCTTCTTTTTTTCAATAAACTTGTAAAAATTTTCACTTTTACAACCAGACTCCTCATTCTTGACAGAGAAGTTTTTGCCTCAACAGTTTAAAATAAATATTTTTCCAGTCCTGGAATCTCATGATTGTGGCCAGATTCTATATTATATTTTAAATATCATTTAAATAATAGTACACCATTGTGAGGGTAAAAAGCTACATTTAGCTTTAGATTGAGAAACAGCATTATTACATTGGTATTTTGCTCTCATCTATTTAAAAAATGACCATAATGTAAGTATTCCCCAAAATATCCGTTTCTATAGGTGTAGTTTGAAGTGTGCAGACATTGTTTTTCCACGTGAGACAATCAGCTCTACTAGTAATTATTAAATCTGTTCATACTGGCTTTTACATCCAAACTTAGATTTTGAACTTATGTTTTGTCCAGTTGTGAAGTGGGATGTCGCTCAGAAGGAACATTAAACTGGAGTAAACTCCAACAATCTGGGTTCTTATACAGGGCGGAGATGTCTGTGTTGCGAATCTCTGGACATGTTAGCAGATGCTGGTTTTACCTTTGATATCTTGCACAAAATCACTAAAAAAACAGTAAAACTAATGTGGGACCAGTTGTATGTGTTTCAGTTTAGCTTATTTTAATGAACATATTTTCTTAGAAAGTCAGAGTCGCCTTTTGATCTCTGCTGCTTCCTCCTGCAGAGTGAGAGGAATTAATTTCACATTTTGAACAGCCAATTGCATTATTCCACCTGCACTTGACTTCCTTACTGTGATTTTTATAAAACCTCCCATGACCTCTTAGCTCTTCACAAAGTCAGCCTCTCATCATGTAGACCTGCTTTTTCCAGCTGGATGGACACGGAGGCCTCAGGCGCTCTGCTGTCACAAACAAAAATTTCAGCTTTTTTAAAGAAACTGTATGTAACAACATCACAATGTAACAAAATGTAACAACAGAGGGCTATAATGCTGTAAGAAATCAATTTTCCCCCAAAACACTGAATACACACCTCAGATGAGGATGAGACGTTTTCCGCTGTGATTAACACAAGCGAGCTTCACTGCACTCATAAAGGTATTTTTCTATGTAATCTGGCAGGCCAGAGTCACTTAAAGGTTCTCTGTGAGCTAGGTAAGAAAAGTTACTTTATTATTCTTTCACACATCAGCTAATAAGCCTCTGGGTCACATTCAGTCATACATGGATAAGTGCCTCTTCTGAGCTGAAACTAAACCTCCTGATCGGGTGTCATCCAGTTCCTGGATGCTCAGAGGCAGGTGAGACCTCCAGCAAACAAAAACGCTCCATATGTGGTTTCCTGCTCTTGCAGACAAGCAAAAATGGAGATGCATGCAGAGATCTAAACATAAGTTGTTAAAGAGCTTGTTACTCATGGAGTTTTACATTACACTGTTACCAAAATATAATATTCAAACTTAAATTTTATAATATACAGAACTCAGTTTTTTAATTGCTGAATATGTTTGGGTCTGTAAATAAAATACAGATTAAAAATCAAAGTGTCATTTTTTTCTTTTTAAAGAAAGAAAAGTCTTTTAAAGATGAAAAAAAAACAAAGATGATCCGGTTCCAGTGTCCAGTGCACTTTATTTTCACCCGCTTGCCTGCACAGTCACTGAGTTCAGAAGTACCTAAAGAATTTATTATGGTCCCAGTTGTGCTCAAGGTACAGCCACTGTCTGTGACTGTACCTTGTCATAGACAGTGCGTCTGTGACAGTGTCAATCTGTTTACAGGAACATAATCTGTCACTGCATGTAGATCTATTCTCATCCAGTCCTCCAACCTGATTAAACTGACATGTTGATATTATTTTACCAATGCCTTACCTGATTGTCCAGACCCCTCGGAATGATCAGTGGATTTCTGCCCTGTGGGTCTGAACAAAGTGATCCTGTTCCACATCCCGCTGTGGTCCCGTGTGCAGGATGGACCAACGCAAACCTCTCAGCACTGATATCCTTTTTCTGTGACTTATTTTAAGAGTGCCTTCTGCTTAGTTTCTATTTAAAGTCTTTAGTAGTACAATAAGAATAACGTTGAATTTTCAGCATTTATTTGTTTGGTTTGATCAGAATTTAGTGAATTATGTACAAGTTACATCATCAATGCATCAGTAATAAGAAGACTGTCTGTGGCTCTGAGATGAGTCCTGGTTACCTGCAGAAAGCTGCAGTGCATCTCCAGCAGCCCATCAACAGACTTCCTTTCCTTCAGCTTAGTGAATATGAGATGAATCTTACATGGGTTTCACCTGCAAAGCAAAAAAACAAATGGAAAATGTGTAAAACTTAAATACAAGAAAGTAAAAAAACAACACCTGAATAGAAATCTGAGCAGTTATGATGCTATGAACAAAAAACACTTCGGGGATCACAGTTTCTTTTCTTTTCTTACTTTTCTTATTGGTTCAGTCCAACCTGGCTGATGGGAATCCAGTTAGCGTTCTTCCTCAGATCCATGTTTGCACTCTTCCTCCCCCATTGGCTGTCTTTGAGATGAGTACCACCATACCGAGTAAATGTTTTAATCTGTTCCTGCTGCTGAAAGATCCCTCTGAACTCCCTCCACACCTGATTAGATAGAAGCAGTCCCAAGCTGATATGAGCCAGCTTTTGTGTTTTATCTGTCGGCTGAGCTACAACACCCTGCTGAATAAGTCCATCTCATATGCGACCGTCCTGTCTCATAGCTGGAAGTAAACGATCAAAGACTGCAGCTCGGGCAGAAACTCCTTCAGGTGAATTGTGAGCAGAGGAGCATCGTCAGCCACACCTGAAACACTCTGATAAACACTAGAACTAAACATTTTCAGAACTAAACATCAAATTATTGTAACTCACCCAAGTTTGGTGATTTCTAATGTATATAATATAGTTTGGCTTAATTTTCTTTCAGAGAGGAGAAAAGTTGAGCAAATCCATCAAACACAAAAAAAACCCTCAAAGTTTTTCACTAACTGATAGAAATGTCTGGTGTGTGTGAAGTAAAAAATAAAATGATTCGGTGTAGATATTACACTCATACTACCAGCATGTTTGTTTGTCCTCTTTTTCTGTTCTTCCACATGCTGGTATGAAGTGCAGCACCTGATGAAGAGATTATTTTTCTGAACCATACAGTGTAGTTAGAAATCATTTAACTCTAGGAAAATATAATTTATCTTATTTTATAATATTTTTATGACTTTGTTTGTAGTTTGGGTTCCTTTGATTTGAACTGGCATGAATAATGACATCAACACATCTTTTTCCCAAACAACTATTTCAATTTTTTTTTTTTACTTCTTGAATAAATGTTAAAATATTTTGAGTCTGTTATACTACAGAAACCAGTGGTGTAGTCCAGGGTATACGGAGTATCCACTAATTGTTCAGTCAGTCTGCATCGAATATACCTACTTCCAAAAACTCTGTGATGTTTGCTGTACAGTTGCATTTACAAGCTTAAACTGGTGAGTCCCTGATCTGTTATATTATTCCTCTAACTGGATAAAGGAAAAAATTGCTAGCCGACAAATGTGCATGAGCAATGCAAACTGAAATTAACTTTTTTAAATATAATCATGTATGTCGAGCAACCCAAACTAAACAGAACCTTACTTTTTCTGAAACAGTAAGCGTTGTAATGGGGAAAGAGTCGCGATAATGCTGCCTCCAAATCTCCATCTCAGCAGGAGTTTTGATCTGAGCCATGTGGTAGGATCTGTCTGTTTACAACTGTAGGAATACATGACCAAAAAAAAGGACGTGTTTTATCAAATCATAAAGCAAAGAAGGAAAAAACAGTCTAATAAAATCTGACGTTAATTACAATTGCTTACTTTGATTTACAGTAAGAGATCATATACTAAGGATGTATTCAGATCAAAATGAGCTCATTTTAAATAAACGTCAGAAAGCTCAGATTCAGACATCTCATTACATTTTGTTGAGATTTGGTTATAGCTGAAGGGATTTTTGTTTTCACATTTAACAATTATAGAAATCTGACAATACTATTAGCATCTGGGAAAATGCATCTGTATCTGCTCCTGTTTCTGCAGATGTTCAGAAAGCAGACAGAAATAAAGCTGGAAGTTTAAGTATTTCAAATAAAAGAGGAAGAGAAAAAAATCAGACACCTGACCTGAATATAAATATTTCTGACTTTTTCTTTGCATTATTTTGAAAGTTCACTTACTTTGGAATAAACTACAAAAAGGGTGTGAATGAGTGTTTGTCCTCACCTGGTGTGGCAGAGAGAGCAGCCTGTCATGAGTGTATTCACAACTCGTGCAGCTCTCCCGCTCTCTGCATGACGTCCATCCGAGCAGGTGGAGCTTCAGCCACCTGAAAGCCGGAGGAAACAGAAACACTTCTAAACTAAAACACTTCAAATAAAAAGGCAATCCTGCTTTGAACTTAATAAAACTGAGCTGGATTTTCAGAGCATGCAGGCCTCTGCAGCACGTGTTCCCTCTCCACACAAAACAAGCTAATCTCTTTAAAAGCAGAACAAAAATTAAACAAATCAATAGAAACCTAACAAAAAAAAACCTAGCAGGATAGTTATTAATTAAAACATGAGTAGCTATCTTCTATAATGTCAGAAAAATAAACATTTGAATGTGCTGAATTTCCTAAGCACATTGAAGGTTCTAAAGCCTCTCACAGAGAGTTATTCTCAATAGATTAAACGCAACATGTTTCCCAGTATATATGGAGAACCTAATTTTTCTCACTTTTTGTAACAGTTTTCTAGCTTGTTAGTTATGTGGTCTCTTAGAAAGGGCCTATACATATCTCACAAGATTACCATAGTACAATTGATTCATGTTAATGGGTATGATGTAGTCTATTTTGATATACATGTTTTGATATGAACTAAGTAGCATAAAGCATGGGTAAGCAACTCTGGCCCTTGAAGGACCTGGAATAGAATAATGATAAAAAAATGACTAATAAATTACAATTGATAATATTAAAAGCTAAATTAAAAAGTAAGTGCTAAAATCTACCTCAGAAATGTCAGCTTGAAAAAAATGTGGGTTTTCAGTCTGGACTTAAATTCCCCTAAAGACTGCAGAGACCTTATAAAACAAAGCTCTGTCCCCATCCTGGTCTTTAGTCTGGCTTTGGTAACAGCCATCAAGAGCAGGTCGGTTGACCTCAGGGCTCTGGAAGGGGTAGCGGGCTGCAACAGATTCATTAGAATCAGGCGTGTCGCACCCGGAAAACACTAAAACCTTCTGGATGGTAGCCCCCGAGAACCAGTCGGTCACGCCTGGTATAAAGTAAGTATAGTGTGCAGAATGTGTTACTCTGCTTGTCATTGGAAGGTGATGGTGATGTGACCTCCTACCTGCTCACACAAAGCAGCTGTGGAGAACTGCAACTTTTCTCCTGAAGGCTGTTTTGGCTGAAACACGTAGGCATGTTTTTATTAGACCAGCCACGTTGTTTCTATAAAGGCTTTTTAATTATTGCCCTCCTGGGGTGCCTCAGAGTTGAAAAGCACCAGAGGACCCCCTCCTTCTTCACACCCAAACACTGAAAATATCAGGCTCAAAGTTTTAGTTAATGCGAGCAAAGGTTTTAGTATTCTTCATTTATAACAGGAAATTTAAGCTTTTTTAATAAAGAGAAGCTGCAAAAGTTGGAAGCTATCTTATAAGTTTTATTTTGTGTTTTTCTGTCCCTTATAGCCTATTTGTGTTTTCTTAAACACATGACTATTTTTTATAAACTCAGTGTAAAACTCACTCGTAAGCAATGCCTTTTGGGTCAACGAAAAACAAAAAATCTTTTGCGGATGTTTCAGACTTCACCTGGAATAATGATCAACAAACCTGTAGGAGCCAGGGGGCCCTGCTCCATGTGGAAATCCACTCTTCCTAATTTCCACCCCGTGTGCAGAGTTGCTGTGGCAGTTCTGCCTCCAGCTGTTTCAATGTAACAGAGGAGGAATCTCTACATGTCACACAAGACAAAACACAAGATTCAGCACACCTCCATCAGTGCAGCTAAATTTCTGCCTCTGTGCTGGTTTGTTGCACTGCAGCCATGGAGACGCATCCAGCTGGGCCTCCTCTTTTATTTCCTGCCCTTCATCTGCACTCAGTTGCTGCATTTGAGCTGTAGAGGGCTCTAACATTTCACTAGCACTGCCAGGCTTCTTAAATTCCAATCAGAGCATCAAACAATAAATTCTAATTTGTGGTATTAAAATGTCAAATCAAGACCGTGCGGATCAGTTGTTGAGAAGCGCCCACCTCAGCAGCACCCAAGAACCAGGACTTAATCTGAGCAGGTCCTTGCCTCCTGGATACAGTGTATGATTGGTTCCTAGCGTGTGATGTGATTATTCAATAGCAAATCACCTTCAAGGTGCTCTGCAGAGTCAAGTCTGTAGCTGTGCAATTCCTCTTGAGACAAGAAACAGGAAAAATGTACATGAAAAACTCCAGATTTTAAGGTTTCTTAAGCTTTATTTACATGCACCATCTCCGATTATAGTATGGCAAAAGAAAAATAGGAATTACAACTAACAATGCAAACTCCATGGCTCTTATTTTGTAGGAGCAAGAAGATCACATAAATTGTGGACATTGGCAGTGAGATTTCCTCAGTTACTGTAAGAGAAATGATTAAGTCACCAACAAGGGGCAACAGAAATTTAATTTGGAAGCATGGTCATACAGATGATTAGTTTATATTTGGGGGGCAGATAAGTCACAGGTTAGGCCAAAGGGATTTAAGATGTGTAAAACTTTTGCAAACACGAATGTTAAATGTAAACTTTGATGAATGGTCAAATGTAGACTAATTTGAGTATAAAAAGTGCTTTTGTACAGCTGTAATGGACCAGAAGGTCCAGTGAAGTGGGGCAGAAGGGCAAACTTTAAAGAATATTACAAAATCATCTTAAAATTGTTCAGTTTAGCAAAAAGGAAAATACCTGCTTACAGGTCTTAAAACAAAAACAAAATGTAAACTTAAAATGAATCATCCTGCTGTTCCTACAAAAACTGTGCAGTTATTTTTCCTTAAACCTTCATAAACACTGGTTCCTAATAGCTACACACTGAATATCCTTTATATCCACTTATCCTAGAAGCAGAAAAAAATTTGGCAAGATTTAAAATACTGCTTTTTTCTTTAATGGCAAAAAATGGCTCTAAATACCACACACTTTCATCTCACAAGGTTGAAAACATTTTTCCCCCGAGCACCTGCTATAGTGCTGATAACAAGGGAGAGGCTACAGACGCTGCAGCCACTCCCCGCTATCTTCATATTTGTAGCACCAAGAACTCCTATTTATGAATGTTTTGCAATAGAATGCTCAAGAGTGGTTATTTTATTCCATAAAGTTCTAAAGGTTATGTTAGTGGTGCGGAGAAGAGCTAAAATCATGTCCTTAATCTCATCCTAATGTCTGTATATAGAGCAGTAAGTGGAAGATGAGGAGGATGGAGAACGGTGAACAAGAATCCGCAGCAGAAACATCATTTGTCAATACTTCCGTAATGCACCTCTTCAGAAGGAACAAAATTCACAGTAATGTCACTAAGATCACAGGTTTTGCTTTTAAAATAAAGAAAACAACGGAAAACATCCAAAACCACACGCTGAAGATCAGTTCACGTCTTGATACAGACTGATATTTGGTGCGACTCGGTGCATCGAGGGTTATGGGCTGTTTGAAAACCTTCGAGTCCCCAAAAACAAAGCTCATCAAGTATCCTCCACTTCAATGCAATGATGCAATATTCTCTGCAGCTTTTTCTGTAAACACGCCGTCAGCCATCAAAAGGCCCGACGACTGGTTTGGCAAAAAAGGTTGGTTTAGTTATGAAAGGGAGTGAAAGGAGAGCGAGAGCAGGTTGGAAACATGACCATATTCAGTTTCATCACTTTGTGATATGAGCGATTCCCTGAGACTAACATGAGTTGATCCTTTCCATTTACTATTACTGGTACGTCCTGTTCTTTCATTCAGCCCGTGCTGTTTCTACCAGCATCCAGGCGTTGATCTTTTTAGAGATTTCTCTTTTTTTTCTTCATAGCGAAGACACCTTTATGTGTCTCAGACACTTAAATACAGTACTGAACTTAATGCCTCACATTAAAATTAATGGAAGAAAATACTACATAAATACACTTTTACACACTTTTTTTTCCTCTAGTTGCAGAACAGAGAACAGTGAACCCACATTTACACCCCCTCATGTTTTTATTTCTACATGCTGGCTGCTTCTCAGCTTTGCACCCAGTTTTCAGAGGTTGTCTGCTTCGAGCCGGAGAAGCTCCCTGAATTCCTGTTGGTGTTCTGGGCGGTGAGGCGGGCGTCGAAGCTCAGGTCCAGGCAATCCGCGTCCATCAGTTCATTGCGAATGATTGAGTCCATTTCGCACTCCAGGCTGACGTTAAACACGTCCAGGTCCAGGTCGGCAGAGAAGCGGTCCTGGCCAGACAAGCCAGAGCTGAGGTGCATAGAAGCGTTCTTGCCGGGAGACTTCAGAGGCGGCGGCTTGGCATCTGGGTGGCCAGCGTCACTGTCAGAGGTTGACAAGCCAGCTTGCCAACCAGGCACTGAAGAGCTTTGGGCCTGGCATGCGCTGGTGTGGTTCACCGGGGCGTGGTCTTTGCGGAGCAGCATGGCGTTGCGACGCGAGTTCTGTAGGGCGATGGCGGTGCTGGCCTGTGACATCAGTGGGTCGGACTGGGTGAGCATTACATGGCTGTGGGAGTCCAAGCTCAGCATGTCCTGCAGGATGTGGTGGTCACTGAAGTGTGAAATGCACGTGAAAGTGGTCTGCTTGTTCTCCTGGATGGTCTGCATGGGCGACTGCCGCAAACTCGTGATGGACGGAGGGCTGAAAAGAGGATTTGCCCCATAGCTGCCAGACGGACTACTCAGGCCACTTCCAGAGCAGCTGAAGGTAAACGCTGAGCTCCCCTGACTGTTGGCGCCAGTGTCTTCCTCTCCAGGTAGAGGCTGCTGGGATGCTGTCAGACTGATATTGTCTAAAAGATCATCCATCAGGTTGTCTGACAGCCCGTCATTAAGATTCATGGTACCTGCCAGGTCAGAGAGCCCTGTGGGGCCCGTGGACGGGGACATGCTGCTGGGGCTGGAGTACAGCATTGGGGAAAGAGGAGAATCATCATCGGGTACCTCATCCAACTCTAGATTAGCAAGGATTGGAGACAGACGGCCACTGAGTGTGCTGGCGTTGGAATTGGTCCGGGAGCGGAAGTCTGTCCAGGCGTCCAGCTCATCACTGCTCCGAGAGGTGGGACTCCCGGTCCACTTGGACAGGCTTGAGGAGCTCTCGGAGCTGCCGTCCTGAGCGGCCTGCAGAGAGGCTTTCTTCTTGGTGGCCCGTCCTCGAGCTCCTTTGATGTACTTACTGTTATCCATAGAAACAGCCCGTCGTCGGGGGGCTTTGCCCCCTTTTCCACCCTCTGGGTTGACCATCCACCAGGAACTTTTACCTGTTCCTTCATTCTGGACTTTCACAAAACGACTATGGAGGGACAGATTGTGTCTGATGGAATTCTGCAAAAAAATAAAATAAAATAAAAGAGAAATACAGAAAAAAATCTATTATATTTGATTCAATTCAATGATTTCCTTTTCTGTGTTCCATTTGAAGATATTTTTATAGAATATATCTACTTGTAGATATTTGCACAACCATGTAAAAATGCAATGTCCCTGTAAAATAAATAACATACATAAATATAAGTAAGAACATTTATTGTTCATAGCTCTAAAGGCCAATGAGAAAGAGCACTAAAGTTTCAGAGCAGCTACTGCAAAACATACAGAACATATTTGCTGTCACCCAACTGAAGACCAACCGATCCAATGATCCATGCAGGGCTCTGCCACTTCTGCTGGGCTGCAGCAAGTGTTTCACATATAAGCTTTCATCATAAGAGGCTGTTTTTGTCAAAATAGGTTATGAACTGGATTCTGAACCTGATTTGGGGGCGGGGGTGTCATCGTATGGAAATAAGCCGGACGTTAAAGGGGACATTGCATGCACTTTATTCCCAATCTAAAACAGTTCTCTGATATATAAATTAAATGTTAGTGCCCTCA
>JBAMHV010000021.1:17096733-17122226 GCA_037177535.1 Pseudomugil gertrudae
TTGAAAGGGGGGAAAGTAAACCTTGAAAGTTCCCAAAGATCTTTTTGGGTTTTCCGGTGGAAAAAAAGGAAAGGGGATTTTCAGGGGGGACCCGACTCAAAAACAAAACTTCCCCCCCCCCCCCCCCCCCCCCCCCGTTCATCTTAAAAACCATCCATAAAGTGCAAAGTTGCTGTAAAATAATAAAAGGTCTTTAGATGCCATGTGCATCTGCATTGTGTCCAGTTCAGCGGAGGATGAGTGGTGCTTATTTTGGCGTGTTTTTGGGAGGTAGTCGTACAGTTTGTGGAGTAGCCTTTCATAGTGTTACATCTATGATTTCAAGCTTCTGTCTCCCTCCAACCAGTACTCTTCCGTTTGCATCTCTGTGAGTCGAGAAATTGTCCGCTGGAAGGCAAATTTCTCCTCTTCCCCGCTAAAGATGGACAGACTGCTGGCCTCTTCCTGTTTGATAAAAAATATCATTGTTTACTGAGACAGAGGAAGCTAAGTCATCATGGTTCGATGTGTAGCGCAGATACAGACATAGAGGAGTGCTCATAAGTTTATCTTTGCAGAATTTATGATTTTTGGGCCATTTTTAAGAGAATATAAACAATATGAACTCTTCTTTCACTCATGGTTAGTGCTTAGGTGAAGCCATTTCATCATCATTTCAAATCATAATGACAACAGAAACTGCAAAAATGATCCTGATCAAAAGTTTACATACCTCTGAGACTTTGGCCTGATAACATGAACACAAGTTGACACAAATTGGTTTGAATGGCTAAAAGGGTAACCATCCACACCAGTGATCTGTCTGCGTCCTGGGGAAAGCTAAAGAGATGTCACAAGATCTGCAGGAAAGGGATACAAGTAGATATCCAAGGAACTGAGAATGCCAAGCAGCAGTGTTCAAACCCTCATTGTGAAGTAGAGAAGGAGAGACGAAACCAAACACGATCAGGTCAACCAACAAAGATGTCTGCCACGAGACCACAGACGACTTCAGCTGAAATACAGGATTCTCTAAAACACGTGGTGTGGATGTATCACGGTGCACCATAAGGAGGAACATGAAGAAAAATGGGCTGCATGGTCGAGTCCCCAGAAAAAAGCCATTATTACGTAAATGTTACAAAAAAATCCTGCCTACAACACGCCAACCAGCACAGAGACAAGCCTCGATGCTTCTGGGACAAAGTTATTTAGTGATGAGACCAACATGGAACTATAAACGTTACATTTGGAGTAGGAGTCAACATGATGAAAGCTGCACCATTCCTGCTGTGAAACATGGAGGTGGATCGCTGATGGTTTGGGGATGTGTGAGCTACAAAGGCACGAGACACTTAGTCAACAGTGATGGAAAGATGAATGCAGCATGTTATCAGTAAATACTGGAGGAAAATTCACACTAATCAACCCAGAAGCGGCGCACGGAACGTACTTAGATATTCCAACATAATAATGATCCAAAACACAAAGCTAAGCTGACCTGTCATTGGCTGCTGCAGCATAAAGGGAAGCCGTCTCAGTCTCCTGACCTCAATATCACTGAGCCACTCTGGGGAGATCTCAATTGTTTGTTTATACAAGACAGCCCAAAAATATACAGAACTGGAGGCGTTTTACCAAGAAGAATGGTCAGCACAAAATAAAGAGTCTCATCCACAATTACCACAAAGACTCCAAGCTTTCACTGATATTAAAGAGAGCGATGCACGGTATTAAAACCTGGATATTCTGTAAGACGGCATGTCGTCACTATGACGTATTGCCATGGCAACCGAAGGCGCCATCTCAAACTAGGGGAAAACAGCACGTCTGTCTCATTCAATTGGCTCTGTGCACAGCTCCACTACTTCCTAAATTTAGGCAACACATTTGTTTCCTGTCTTTCATTACTGGTCACACTAATTAATCAAGGTGTGCCTGACCTCAGTACCCACAACAGGAATGGCCAGACACATCTGGATTAATTAGTGTGACCAGTAATGAAAGACAGGAAACATATATGTGGTGGGCTCACTGCAGGTGATTAATATAAACAAAAAAGAGCAAATATTAATATTAACACTGTTACGTATACCTGGGCCTGTTTCTAAACTAACTTTAGCAGGTATGTGACATGAAAGGGATATTGACAGTGGACCACTTACCTCAGCTAAGGAGGTGATGTTTTCGCCGGACTTAGTCTGTTAGCAACATATTTCAAAAAATTATTGATGGGTTTTGATTAAATTTTCAGGATATGTTGGGAGTGTCACTGGGAACAAATGATTCACTTTTGGTGGAGATTTGGAAAAGATCCTGGATTACTTTGAAGTTTTCAGTAACATTACGGTGCTGCTTAGTGGAGGTCTGCGTTCTCAGAGTGAATTTCTAGTTTATACCGTGCTGCTGATAGCGATTGTGCAATGATATCCTAATATGCTACAACTTATTCAGAGCTCATCCAAGATGCAGAGTTTTTTTAAACAATTCAAGAAGCAAAAAGGAAGTGAGGTTAAAAGATACTCTTGTTCATCGTTTATGGTGCTCTGAATGCAACCGCTAACAGTTAGCTAACAGCTAGCCTAAATACACCCAATCTGACTCGTTATATTAAAGAAGTCTTCATTTAAATGGGTACTTTGCAGTCCTAATATTATTATTAAGTGCATATATTATTATGTATAGAATATCATTGAATGTGCATGTACCAATTGTAAAATGAAGGCCACAGACGTACGTATAGTTGGACTTTGGTTCCCACATTCATTATTCATTATATATATATATTCATTATATCCCTCAGCCACTTGTCTCTCATGACTCCACTTAAGGGTATAAGGTGGAACTTCATCCCCTTGTTTTTTTTTTTTTTTTTTTAATTGGCTGTGCAGCCGACCACACAACATTTTGGCACGTCTCCTCAGTGGTGTGGTTAGGGTCGTTTCAACCACCCTAAGATGGCGCAGGCTTCGTTGCTATGGGTGATGTCAAAATGTCCTCGATGTCCGTCTAACAGAATTTACACTTTGATCAGGGTCGTTTGTATGTGTCATTATGGTTTAAAAAATGTAAATAAATGGCTTCAGCCAAACACTAACCATGTGTGAAAGAAGAGTTTTTATGTTATCGTTCATATTCTCTGAAAAATGGCCCAAAAATGATTCATTCTGCAAGAGTATATAAACTTATGAGCACAGCTATAAATCAAACGGGCACAGTAAATGAAAGAAATAACATTCCAGGCAAAGGTCTTTACTATTTAGATGATCTGTTTTAATTGATCTATTTGAGCCAGAGTACAAAGGAGGACGTGCCACAAATCATTTTAAGGATGCTTTAGGCTAATTTTCTATCATGTAAAACTGTCTATGCTTTAAAAAAATCTCTGCTCTCACCCTCTTTAGCCCCAGATCATCCATCAGGATGTGGCTCTCATCATGACCATGATCTCCATCAAGTACAAAAATGTCCTCCAGCGGGTGGTCTGCGAGGATGACCACCCGAACCTGAAACAAAAAGATTCAGCACCAGACTCTCACATAAAAAGGTCACATGTGCTCAAAGATGGCGGCTGCGTACCTTGTGGTCGTAGAGGGCGTCTACGAGCGTTATGAGCCGGCGAGCTTGAGTTTTCTTGTTAAATGTCAGCAGAGGAATGTGTCGAATGAAGATTGTGTCAAACAGCTTGGACATTTCCAGGTAGTCGCTGGCTCCTAAAGGCTGAAAGTGTCACAGAGCATCATTTTCCATCACAACCCACCACTCTAAGATGCAATAATTCCATTTCATGTTTACAATACTGAACGAGACTTTGGTGATACGTCTTAACGCAGCAAAAAGGATGACAAGAGTCACAGCCAGTGTAGTACATGCAAAACACTTTATTCCTCAGCTTACATAACCTTTACATAATAAACATCATCTGTTGCTTTTTTAATTTGAGGACAGAGGAACGGCTACACCGGCTCTGGAAATAACCAGGACTACCCTGCACCTCCCTCACAGCCCAACTAAGCTGCAGCACTGAGGGGCAACGTCAGACTAAAACCTTTCCTTTTTGAGCTGCAGCTGCAGGTTAAAGCAAACAGATGAAGCTCACATATTTAGCAATCCACTTACTTTTACTTTTTATAAGCTGGAAGAGAAACTTTTTTACAGTGAAGCGATGCACGATATTTATCGGCCGATATTTTATCAGCCGATTTGGGTTATTTTTTTTTAAATCAATCCGATAAGTACATTTTCCTGATAAAAATTGATAATATATTCAAATTTGGGGTTATTTTAAACAGGCAATGGTCAGTACATATAATTTAATATTTAAACACATAAGTAATACATCTGTTAGAGAATTTTCAAAGGATGCAGTTTGTTGATTGAATGACCACATTTTTGTGCTATGGCATTAAAAACAAACATTTGATGAACCAAAGTGGTTTGTTTTGGTGTTACAGACACGCCAGAGCTACTTAAATATCAGTTTTCCATCACTGCATCAGCACAAACTGCAGATTATAGTAATCATAAAAATAGTGGTAACTTATCGGTTATCGATCATGACAGGCCGAAAAATATCGGTTGAAATTTTTTAATATATCGTGGATCCCTAATGCGATTATCACATTTCTTTAATATTAAATACCTAATGTTAATAAAATCAGATATTAAATGTAATATGAAGCATTCGTGGAGCATTATGAGTCAGTCAGACTTACTCTGTCACACAGCTCCTCAAACGTACAGTCTGCGATGGTCCCACATGCTTTGTTCAGACGAACTTTCCTGTTGTGAACGTTTAAAACTCTCGGTCGTGTTACTGTATGAAAGAAAAGGTAATATTAGGCAAGGCTTTATGAAACCTGGCAGAGGTGTTGAGCTCAGTTCAATACATATGAAACGTTCGCTTACTGTCATTCTGTTTAAAAGCCAACTCATCAAACATTTTATCTAAAGTTGCCTCTACGTCTGGCTCGCTGCATCTACCACAAGAACAAAAAGGAAATTAATAAGAAAAAAGTGTGTGATTTATACAAATTCTAGTGTGTGTCAGAGAAAAGAAAGATGTCTTACAGAAAGTAGAGTTTCCCAGCAGAAGGCTTGTTCTGTTTGCGGTAGTCAATCCCAGAATCAAGGCGAAGAGTTTGGCAATATTTCTGCAGAGTGGGAGCAATTTTCTGGTAATTCAATGTTTGTTGAGTAGAATAAAGCAGAATGGATGTTATCTTTCTTTCTTACCTGCAACACGGCAATAAAAGGCACAAAGTTGACTCTCTGAAGTCCGTTTTTATACAAGTCTGGAGGGAGACGATGCAAAAGATCTCCAAGTTTTTATTATAAATTTAGACAGTTTAGTTTAGACAATAACAAAAACAGGTGTACCCTTTGCTCCTTTTTATGACAGTAATGCACATTTTAACATGCTTTCATACACCATGCAGACAGCTTTCATTCATCTAAAGCTGATAACACATCAGATCTGATCTTATTCCCACTAGAAAGGACTTCACGTCTACATTTGAGGAACGCAACATGAGTTTGTAAGCATCTCTTTGAAATGACAGGTTGTTTTATGCAGACTTAAGACAAACACATTAGAAAATGCTGAGTAACGCAGGCATAAATGTATTCCAGAACTTACTGATTACCTTCTGGGGGACGATTGGAGGTAGCCACGACAACGACACCTTTGAGAAACAGATTCTCAAAAAGCTGCTTGAGGATCATGGCGTCAGCGATATCAGTGACCTGAAATGAGTGTTTGAAAGCAACACGTAAAGCAGAACAATAAGATTCTTGTCCAAAGAACGACTCAAATTATTGCTTTAAAAAAACCTGTGAAACTACCTGAAACTCATCGAAGCACAACAGACAAGCCTCCTCACTGATCTCCTCAGCAACAGGAGCAATGGGGTCATAAGATTTGGACATTTTCCCTGCTTTCCGTTTGGGCATGCTCTGTTTCAGCCGATGGATCCCTAAAGATGAAAAAGAATCCAAGTTTGGCCTCACTTTTACATCCTTGTATGACTTATTGCTACTGGTTTAGCATCATGCAGCTGCTATGCACTCAAATTATCCTGAAGAAACTGCATTTATTTCTTGCTTCATGCTTATAATGATGGACACTGGACATACAGGGAAATCCAGTTACATGAACTACACTCACTTTTATGCACGTCCAACATGAAACCATGAAAATGAACCCTCTTTTTCTTTTCAGTCTCCACATGTGCATAAAACAAGTCCATGACCATAGTTTTCCCTGTGCCTGAAACAACAATAATCATGTCTGAAACAAATATGTGAATAATAATAATGATTATTATTAAAATCTACATGTGCTGCTCTGTTACAGGATGCCTCATACCTACATCCCCGTAGATGTAGTAACCTTTTGGAGCCTTTGGTTTAGTAAAGAACTGAAAGACACGGAGATTTAAAAAAATATATTAGATTAAAGGAGTGTAAAGTATAATATTATCAAGTAACAAGGTAACAGACATGATCTGAGCTCAGTTTAGCTGCATTTCACCTTTCAGATCAACAAAGAGAAACCTACTGAGGACAGCTGCAGCAGAGCTCTGGAAAAGCATCACAAAGGAAGGAACCCCACTTGTTCTATGCCAGATTTCACACACATCTCTCTGCAAATGTTTTCCAATAAAGTTAAATATTTCTTAAGCCTTTATAAACTGAATGCTTATGTTGATACATACGTATCACACAAACTGAATCAGGATCCAAACATTTTTGGGCCTTGTTAAATATATATGCTTTAGAAAATCCAACTCTACAGATGATGACCAAGAGAAACAAAATCACACAAGTAAGCTGATGCTCGTATTTATCTTCAAAATTAAAGCTGATTAAAAACAACATTAAAGTAGATTATCCTTTATTTACATTAAATACAGCATGGTGGGGATCGTTTCTGTTTCCACAGGCCCTAAAACTCCATAAACAGCCGCTAATTGCCCTAAATTCATACAAAGAGAAAATCCAATCATCAGTGGGTATGTACGGTCAGGACGTGCATCCCTTTACCCTGGAAAATATGGACGTGGGTGTGTTGCTGTATCCTCTAAGTGTTTTGTGCAGCTGGTCCAGTTTCTGCAGCACCGCTTTCTGATGCTCATCCTCCCGCAGGCTCCCGTCTCTGATCAACCCACTGTAGTGATCCAGAGGACCGCTGGACCCAGCAGCGCTGCTGTCCTCCGCCGGCTGTCCCGCTGCTACCGAATAACCTCAAGGATCAAACGACACAGTCACGGTACGTAGTTCATTCAAGTAGTTTTCAGACCGTCGTGAAATAGTTCTACACATTGAAATAATTACTCCCGCGTGGGAGAAAACATAAAGGAACCAGCTTCATAACTGACACAATAAAAAAAAAAACGTGCAAAAAAACAGGGTATGTTTGATCGTGTAAATGAACATTGGGAATGTATAAAATAGCTCTGAAAGAATGATTATTTCGAGTCTTACGGGGATATCATAACCGGATTTGCGAACAAACAAATGGAACTCATTAAACTTATCTCACCTCGTCTGCACATGTCTGTCAAAGATTTTAACAGTTGTCTGGAACAAAGTTGCTCCCTCAAAAGAAAACTAACACTCACTAATGCTGAGGGTGACATCTTTACAGACAGCGGTACGCGCGCCGCCATCTTGGTTTCAAGCCTTGTCAATTAACTTTATTAACAGAGTTGTAAAACGGAAGTGCATCCGGGTTTTAGCCAGCAGGGGGCAGTGTTAGAGCATTTCTGCTTTTGTCATAGATGCATTATTAAACATCTCATTTTCAGGTTTACAATGCAAATACTGGTAGAATCGGACATAAAAGTATTAAGATTATGTTCAATTCACCTATGTTTATATAGTGCTTCGTACTTTTACATCCACAATCCCAATTTACTACAGTTAAAAATAACCTACTGTTACATGATTCACACTAATCTAAGTAAAATATTGACATTATAAAAATGAAAATATTATGATCAAATTAAGCAAAGAATAATTCAAATATAAGAATGAAAACATTTATTAATAATATTTTTTTATTATTGTTGTTGTCAGTTTTTTTTCTGACAGTTTGCTTAATATATGATGGAAATAAACCAGTCACTCTTGTGTGCACCTGCATCTGTTCCCTGACTAAAAACTATGCGTGATGTTAAAATGGCTGAACACTAGCTTTGGGAAAGAGATCTTTGAGGTTGTGGCAAATATGTTTATTATTGTAGCGTTATAACATCATAAATTAATATTAATATGAAATATTAACATTAATCATATTTAACTCGTAGCACCACCTTTTAACTTCTATCTTATTGTGTTAAGCTAAGGCTTAAAAGGAAACCTTTGATAACATTAATAGAGTGACATACTCAATCAATGAATAAATAATTTATCAGTTTAATTGATCAATATACTTAATCAGTTAAATAATCAGTCTCAGATGCTATTTCATGAGTTCTGTTTGAATTGACCTAAATCACGACCCAAAGGAAATCACAGACAGACAATGACCAAGTAAACAAATGGAATATGTATTTATCTAATCTAGAGGTTAACATGAAAGAAAATATGGAAACTAAGATAAAGAAAATAAGAAAAACATAAAAACAAACATAAACCAAAGCTGTGATGATTATGTGATCAGTTGTCTCTTGAAAGAAATGCAATTGTGTGAAGGGTTAAACATAAAATAAGTAAACAGTGACTATTCTCTATTAATGTGTCTATTAATTTATGTCTAATGGAAATGGGGACTTTCATGGGGAATGAAATTGATCATGAGGTAAAGACTGAGGCCTGTGGAGCAAAGATCATGATTTGCCAAACCATCACCAATGAGAGTAAGCTGGGTTTTTCAGGAGGGGTTCCTTTAAACCGGATAATCCTGTTTGAGGCTACGACCTGTGGACTGGACTTGGTTCAGATCCGTGGTGTGGACGCTCAAAATGATGGGTGATCCGTTCTGGCTCTCAAAAAGGGTCCGATGGAGAGGTCTGTCACTGTAGGCTCGTCAGCAGGCTCCAGGCTTCATCCTCTCAGCTGGTTCGATGATGTGTTCACTGCGATCAGGCAGGAAACAACTCAGGCCAAAGTCCATAAAAGTGTCTGAAGAGGTTGCTTGCATGTGGAGAATATCTGAAGTTGTGGAAAACCTCAATCCGGAGGCTCAAAACTTAGTTGCAGTAAAGATAAAATGAAAGTTCATCGTCTGGGTTGCTCGAACGGAACCATGGTCTCTGGCCATATGCTCTGCCAAGCCTCAAGCATGGCTAGGTTTCTATGTCCATCCTCTAACTGCATCCGATCCGGAACCCAGCTGAACTGAAACTCATCTTATCTGAATCTCCACTAGACTTTACTAGACTTAGACTGAGGAACAAGAGTGTTTTCTCTGTTCAGAAGACGTGTGGGTCCTCCCCTGGAAGGTCGGGTCTTATCACAACCATTAGGTATCATGTGGGATGGCCTACATCACAGTTTGCTTATCAGGGTATACAGAGGCAGACTTAACTTCTTAAGTGTAAGTTCTATATAAAAACCTTAAAAGTAAAACATATTAACATGAAAATCAAATCATTCAAATAAAATACCAGAAATGAGTGGAAGCACATAAACAAAAGCCAAAATAAGTCATTTCAAAATTAAGCAAGAGTCAATGCAAATTAACATGAAAGGGTTGAAATAAATTACTCTTGAATGTGATTGTGTGGTTTGGTCATCCACTGTAGAGGTCTGTCAGTTAATCAGGAATAAAACCAACTGTGAAACTATAAAATGAAATGTTGTGTCCCTTTACCATTTGCTCACATTGATAAGAGAAAAGGGGATCTTCTCATGAAGTCTTTGTTCTGCCGCTGTGGTCTAGGTGTTGAGAGGGGTCTGGTTTGTCCCTTTGTTCTTTGAGACGAAAGGAGACTTGTGAGAGGGTTTTCGGGTTGGAATAAACTATCAGTTCAGTTCACAAGTCATCAGTCATCACTAAGTTTTGAGATTACAAAGAAGGTTCTTCTGGTCAAATAAACTCCAATGTGTTTGCTTGAGTGAAGGCTCCTATGTTGTCGATCTGTTACCTTGGAGTCATAAATGGCCAGTGTTATTTCAATTGTACATTTACCTTCTTTTTTATTTTGTTTTATTATAGTTTCTTTTTGCATGCCCTTAAGATTTTAACCTTTCGATGCTGCTGGAAATGTAAATTTCTCCTGGAGATCAATAAAGTATCTATCTATCTATCTAAATTTCACAAGCAAATGGTTTGTTTCAATGTGGGATTTTAAGTCTTGAGTCTGCTACATTATTAAACATTAAATAAAACAATAGAATAAGTTTCACATTATAATAAATAAAATAAATAAATGTAAATATTGTAAATACAGCTGGGATCGGCTCCAGCGACCCCGCTCTGGGAACAAGCGGTAGAAAATGGATGGATGGATGCTGTAAATCAAATAATATGCTTGAAACAAACCTTGAAATAAAGAAATAATTGTTGGATAAAAAAAGAAGAAATTTCCTATTTTGTGAGTTACTCTAAATAATTGACATTAAGTTCTAGTGACCTCTTTCTTTATTTGTAAAAAATCTATAGTTTTTGCTCTAAATTTTTTTTTTTATAGATTTAGGTATCACATTAGATATTATACAATACTAAAAAAATCTAATTAAAATTATAATGAAATAACTGTTGGTTTGGTTGTTAGACTTGAGTGGTTGCTGGTGTAATTTGTCTCTTCGTAGGCTTTGTGATTGATAAGCGATCTATCCGGGGTGTGACCCACTTCTCACATGATGCCAGCTTATATAGGCTTCAGCATCCTGGTAACCCGGACCAGGATAAAGTGGGTATGGAATAAATGAATGAATGAATGAATGAATGAATGAATGAATGAATGAATGAATGAATGAAATAGCAAATGTTTTACCTTTAGTTAAAAAAATTACAAAAATTTACAGTTTAATACACAAAACAATTCACCCTCTAATTACTGTAACTTTATTTTACAATAGTCTTATTTTCCTGATAATAAAAAGCCTAAACTCAGCGTGGCTGCTCCTCCACAACAACAGTACCGAGCTGGAGTTGCAGACAAAACATGGCACACAACTGTCAGGGTGTTATTGGGCTTACAGTCTTGTTGCCATGACAACAGAGGAGCCTCCACTTCCCCTCCCTCCCCCTTTATCTTTAATGCACACACAGACGCGCACATACTGTCACTCGCTCAGTGTCTGTCTAGAGCTGTTGTGTATATACACACACACACACATATACAGTATTACTGTGGAATCCGCCTTGCTTTGAGATCCGTGCTCTGCTATTGGTGGCAGAAGGAAACATAGGAAGCACAGTACAGAGAGTAGGGATACTCCACATTCCCACATCTGTTTTGGATGGTGAGTACAGCCATTAATTGTTTATTGTTTGTTTACATACTCTGACATTTGACAAATCTCCCTAAATTAGGATAGGTTTTGAAGATTTAAGCTGCAAGTGTTGCTGCAAGATGGACGCACTACATTCCTCTTCTTTTCTTTAACATTAGGGTGGAAGCTGTCATCATAATGGTAAATCATAGCTGGGTAGCCATGGTGAAGTCAATTTCCCCCTCCCTCTGCCACTGCTGAATGCATTAGTCTAATGAGATGTCTGCAGCCTGTGTGCCGAGTAGCAGCGGCAGCAGCAGCAGCAGCGGCAGCAGTGTATTCACCAAAAGGGGACGAGGAAAAAGCTGCATATACAAGAGAAAGATGGATTTCCATGCATTCTGAGGGACTTAGCTTGATAGCAGCTTTATGGCTTCTGGGTTTTAAGACAAAAAGTCGTGACTTTTTGCCTTCACAATAGCAGAAAGCAGGTATTTATCTCTTTCCGTCTCTTAGGTTTATTTGGTGTGTTATCACTAGAGCATGGAGGTGCTGTTTCCTTCACAGATCATGCATGGCTGCATTTTTGTGTTGTTTGGTTCTTGAGGTGCTATATTAAATGTTGCTCTCCTCTAACAATGATGCTCAGACTGTGTAGTCTCTTAGTGCCCAAGTGCTACCGTCATACACCTTTATTCCTTAATCCACTCTGCTTCCTCCATACCTTTTCTAAATTGATGCTAATGCTGCTGTCTAGTACGTAGCCACTGAGGAGGTAGGGAGGATTAATGTGCAAGTAAAGAGCTGGTTTTAATGTGTTTTTCCTCGAGCTGAGCAGTTGTTTCCTTTGTCTCCAGCTCCAAATGAGTGTACCTGCTGCAACGGCACAGAAAGCAGACACCAACATGCAATCAGCTGCAGTGGCTCCCTCCTTCATCCCCAGCCAGTCGGGAAAGATACCGGGCAGGAAGAGAGGGAGACCCCCACTCCGCAATGTTGCCAAGATGGATTTTCCTAACCGTTACCCTGAATCACTCCCTCCCCTCAAAGTGCCAAAGAAGAGGGGGCGAAAGCCAGGCTTCAAGGTCAGCCAGATGGGGAGGAAACTGGGATGAGATGTAGCATGTTGGCGCAGCGTGTTTAAAAATGCATGTGTACACAAATAGAGGCTCCATACTCCTCTGATTTCTGTGGGTTCCCCACATTAGAGAGAGGTTTACTACTGTAATTAAACCATTCAGTCATCTAAAGAGGAAAATTATATAAACAAACTTTTATTCACTTATATGGATGCTTAAAGGCTTCAGTTTGTGCTTGATCCAGCATGCATGAACACATAACAAGAAAACCAATGCAAAACCTTTTCCTTTGCAGCTCAAACCCAGGATGGTGATGACACCATTGGCTATTTCACCACCCAGCAGCACCCCTGAACCCGATATGAGCTCCATTCCTCAGGATGCAGCCACCATCCCCCACTCTGCCACACCCCAGGTGCTCACAGGTACAAAAAAAGAGCTATTTTCCTTATATAGATTGACCTAAAGACCCAATATGTCACAAAATTCACCACAAAACAATGATCACAGCTTCCATCTCTCTGTGCTTTTCCTGTGTCAGTTTGTATCTACATCAACAAGCAGGCCAACACAGGCCCCAACCTGGACAGGAAGAAGATCCAGCAGCTTCCCGATCACTTCGGACCTGACAGACCCTCTGTGGTGCTGCAGCAAGCCGTCCAAGGCTGCATCGACAGCGCCTTCCAGCAGAAAACTGTCTTCACTCTCCTCACACAAGGTTATGGAGGAGAAAAAATATCAGGTGTGCGAACAATTTGTTTTCAGATGTCTTATGGTTTCCTCAGTGCTTAATGATACCACTCAGGTGGAAAAGGAAACCTTTATAAAGGTTTAGTGGCTTTATCTGTAAGAAAACAAGCACAAACATACCTTGTTTTCACTTTTCCAGCAACATTTGATGGGAAGCAGCATCTTCTAAGCCTCCCTGTGGTGAACAGCATTGATTATGTCCTGCGTTTCCTAAAGAAGCTCTGTCGCAGCCTGCACTGTGAAAACCTCTTCAGCGATCAACCCATTAATCAGCACAGCGGTGGATCCTACCAGTCAGATGGTACCACTAAATTCTGCCTCTAAAGTCAAGTTTACACTGATGTAAACAGATATATTGAATTCACACAGACTTTGTCTTTAGCCGAAACATCAATGACTGAGGACTACCACATTGACCAGTCGGATGGCAAACGTTACTCTATCAACCCCGGCGATTCAGCTTACAACTCCATAAGTTCATCCTACTCTCCTAAGTCCTCCTACGGGTTTCGTTCTTCACAGCAGTTCTCCAACAGTTCAGCCTCGATGAGCATGTGCAGGCAGTCGTCTACAAGTCCCAACGCATTTCCAGAGAGCAACAGGGCAGGTGAGATGTGGTTAAAAGACTTAAACATTGCTTCAGTGACCTTAGTTTCCTCGAGCCACTAAAGTCTCTCTTTTTAATCTCCCAGGAGGTTATAACGCATCTCCAGAGTCCCAGGAGTGCAAGGCTCCATCTAATAAGGACCCGTCCACATGGTCGGTGGAGGATGTTGTTTGGTTCATCAGGGATGCAGATCCCCAGGCTCTCGGTCCTCACACAGACGTCTTCAGGAAACACGTGAGTCAGTTATTTTCATGGCGTGCTGATATACAGTGCTCGAATGGCCCTTATAGATTCCAACACAAACTCTTTCTGCTTCCCTCAGGAAATAGACGGAAACGCTTTGTTGCTCCTAAAGAGCGACATGATCATGAAGTACCTCGGACTGAAGCTCGGGCCGGCCTTGAAACTCTGCTACCACATCGACAAACTAAAGCAGACTAAGTTCTGAACTCTGTTCTTTTGATTAGAATCGAGCAGAACACAGAAGAATGAGGGTGGGGGTGTCACGTCTGTGATCTGATGGGAAGATAAGTCTCCAACATCCTGAGATGCATCGACAGAAGCGAAACTACTTGCTTCAGTTTTATCATAGAAGTGAAAATAGCAGACTAAGCTCCTTTTGCTTTCCTATAATTAAATAGGTAAATAAAAAAAACCAGACAGACTGATTGCTTTGTTACTTAACCATTACTTTATTGTTAAGAATCTACAACCTTTATATTTCAACTGTAAGGTGCAGCTTAATGCTAACATGCCCATGAGTTTAACCAAATCAACCTGTAACCCAAAGAATCAACGTTATAACATAAAGGTAAAAGAAGCTGTGATTAAAGTCATGGTTAGACTACCACCCCTCTTACCTGGAGATCTTCCTCTCTTCCTATTGGCTCACAGACACCAGAAGTAACCACCTTGCTAACTGTGTCCATGATGTCATGTAGTGATAATCACAATTTCTCTTCTTCCTCTTTTCTTTCTCTGCTTTTGACCTGAGCTAAAACCATTAGACTGTGAAATATACCTCCTCCACATGTCATGTACAAACCAGTAACAGGACTGGTTGAAACGTTTAGACTCTGACAGGATCTTATTTACTTGTGTTCACTGAGCTTAAAACAAATCTATAACTAAACAGTGCATTAAACACATTAAATACGCATTTTTCATATTACTGTATAACATAAACGGAAATGTTCCCATTTAATGTCTCGTTTTTTAGTAAAAGTCTGACATAGAACAGCAACGCTAAACAAAACAATGGCTTACACAGACAGATTGTAACTCCCTCGTGAAAATGCGGTATATAAAAAAGATGAGCTCATTGTGAACGTGATATATTTGTTTCTCCTCTTCGTGTGTTTGTTTTTAATATATGTTTTTGTTTCTTCATTTTTCCTTTTTAAATTAAGTCACAGTGTTGAGCTGTCAAAAGACACAAGACACTTCAATTCCACACTAAGGTCATGTAAATGGGTATATAATATAATATTGCTTTTGTATACCACTTTGGGTGTACAGTATGCATCCTTTTTTAATCAATTAACCTTTGTAAGTGAATGCTGCTGTAAAGATATTACATGTAAGCCATGCCTAGTGAGATCCAACAATGGTGTTTTATTATGAGAATCACTATGAATCAGAGTTGTAGAGAAAGCTGAATGAATCAGTGCTCTATGCTGGTGCTAAACATTATCAACGTATTTAACTGTTTGCTTTTGTGTTTGTGAGATCTAAAGGGGATCTTATGTGTATGCCGTACTGTGTGTGAGCATTAAATTAACAAAGTATTCAGAGATATTTGTGTGTGCTGCAGACTTTTTGTTGTTATTATTTCAAGGTGAGTGTTTTAGATTTTCCTTCTCTTAGTATCCTGGACCCTTTTTTTGGATTTGGGTCCACACATCTGAGAATAGATGTGGCTTGGAGCCTTATCTGTTCTTCAACACATCAAGTGTTAACAAAGGTGACCTATTTTTGTGGTACTCAAACTAGTGTCCAGGGAGCGGCAGAGCTCCTTGTGGGGCTCTCAGGGATCCCCATTAATCAGAAAGAGCTTCTCCTCTCATCTGTTTTACCTACAGCAGGAATAACATACGCTGCCTGGCTGCCACCCAGAAGAATAAATGTATGAAAAAGTTACACAGTAATATTTCTTTGGCCCACCTTTAGCTTTAATCATGGTAGAATAAGCTGTGGTATTGTTTCAAACAGCTTCTGCAAAGTCACAAGATTTGTTTCCATCCAGTGTTGATGATGAGAGAGTTCGACCACTGCATAAAGCCCTTCTGTGTGAAAATGATATGTCCTGTTCTCTGAACCATTCTGTCCCAATTTTATCAATCCATCCAGTTTCTGTTGCTTATCAGGGTTAGGTTGTGGGGCAGAGCCTAAGGAGGGAAGCCCAGACTTCCCTCGCCCTGGCCACATATGCCGGTGAGGAGAATGATCCCACGGCACATTCAGGCCAGCAGAGAGATACAATCCCTCCAGCGTATCCGTCTTACCCGGAGTCTCCTTCTGCAGGGACGTGCCCAGAACACTTTACCAGGAAAGCGTCCAGGAAGCATCTTGATCAGATGCCTGAGCCACCTCATCTGGCTCCTCCTGATGTGGAGGAGAAGCTCTGAGTCCCTGAAGACGGCTAAGCTTTCACCCAGTTTCCAAGTGAGAACCCAACCTCTCTGCAGAGGAAACTCATTTTGGCCCCATGTATTCCTCATCTTACCATGACCAACATAGTCCACTGCTATATCCAAAAGAAGAAACTATGAGGCCTGTGAATTTGCATATACCAGCCTTTTTATATTTGTTCTTACCTGTTGCACGCAGACAAGCTTTGCCTAATAGCAACAGATTCTTAAAATTTTATTTACAGAGATGCCGCAAAAATACAATGCTAACCTTTTAGTTGAGAGTAGTGCTATGTACTGACCAAGGTGGTTACCTCCAGTATTGAAAGTTTAGGTCCCAGTATCCCTGTCGAGAAGGATGTTCTCTGGACACAGACTCATCTCAGGAAAGTGCACATAATTGTTGCACCAAAAATTCCTAAAATCAGTACGTGTGATCAGTGAACAATGCATGAGTGATGTGTTTTTTATATTCATGCAGGGGCATGCAGTTTATTGGTAATTTGGAGGGAACTATGTTTCCAACAGATCCTGTCATACCTCATCACTGTTTGATCAGGGACGTGATAAATAAAGATACACAAATACCAAATAATACCAAAATTGGAGAATTAAGTTGGGAACATTTATATAGAATAAGTAATATATGTATATATGTGTGTATATTTATATGTGTGTGTGTGTGTGTGTGTAATGCGAAATAAATGTACACAATGTAATAACCTTTAGCCTCTTTAATCTAATTAATTCCTCATTAAGGTTAGAAAACGTGCCCATTTTGCGCACTCTTAATTTATAAGGACCACAATAATCCACATATTGTCTCCTCATCCTCATTACGCTGAAGGATGCAGTTATAACGTGACAGGATCCAGCTGAACCCAAACAGCGCCACAGAGGACTCATGACCAGGCTGTGATGCACACGGGTGACGCTGCGCTCTTGTAGACGCATAAGCAAAGACTGGCGTGGGATCGGTCCCTGCTGCGCCTCATCTGGAACAACGTTGGGAAAATCTAGATAAAGACTTCATCAGTGGGTCTGTGTGTGTTTTTTTGTAAAGGAAGAAAACGGTGTTCAATAATTCCGTGCGGGTGAACGTTTCCATCGGAAGGGGGGTTTTCTGTACTTTCCAGAAGCCAGAGCTGCTTTTATTCCGAGAATCTCCAAATATAGGCAGTAATAAGGTAAGGGGTGATTGTCTGCTCGTGCACATGTCGGGTTTGTGTGTGCGTGTTTGTGTGTATCCTTGATCATACATGTCAGTGAGTGTTATGTTATGTGAGCGCATTATGTTCCATGTTCTCCTATGTGTGGGGTCTGTGGCACCTGCGCATCCCAGAATATAAAGCCTCTGTATTTTGCCTGGAAACAACCAGAATAACAGAAATAAGCCAGAGGAGTATCCTCAAAATAAAGACAATAATACTAAGAGCGAATGGGCTCTTTATATGTCTTTAATGCGAAAGTATAGGTGTTTTTTTCCTCATGTCTTTCTATGTCTGTATGCTTATCCCATTTTGACACGTTTGTCCCCACAGTGCGCGCGGTGAGGTGTCATTAAAGGCATTATAAAGGGAAGGGTGGTGTTGGTGGTGATCGGTCTGAAAATACTCTCACTGCGTCGTTTCCATCGGAATGCAGCAGCTTCTCCCTCCCCGCTCTCTGACACAGGAGGCGGTTAGCTTTAATAGCTTTAACTCATTCCCCCAAAGCGTGACACTAAACAGCGTCTCTTGGCCTCTCCTAAAAGAACACACCATGCACACCTGAGGCCTGCGCAATAATGTGGCGAATTTTCTACCCAAACGCCGCATTTACGCGGCGTCGAGCCGCTCTGTGAGCGCTGTTTTGTCATCTTCCTGGAAAAAAAATGTCCTCAAGGTCATTCATGGCAGCCTATTTAAGAGTTAATACCCAAGATGTTCTGTTTTAATGACTAATCCTGCTGTTCGGGACTGCTTCTGTGACACGCAGGGCACGCACATTAAAAAGCGCTCCTTTGCACTGATTTGGGCTGCAGCGCACGTTTGTGCTGCTTGTTGTGGAAGGCCCGAGCCAATGCGGCGCTGTCTGTGGCGGAGCTGTCCAGCCTGCTGTCATGCTGCTGCTGCAGAGATCTGGACCATATGTTGGGCTCAAGTTGTGGACATCCTCCTAATGACCCTGCCTGTATTCCTACATCCAAATCATATCCAGCTGTCTCATTTGTTGAATTATGTATTAGAAATCGGCCTATTCTTAGCCACCTTATGTCATTTGCAACATCATGAGTCAATAATTTATGATTGTGGAGCTTCTGACAGGCTGCAAGTTGTCATGATTGCTGCTGAATGCCTTTATGGTGGATAACAAACTAATCCAAGTTGAGTTAGCTGTGTGGATTTTCCACATCTGGTTTTAAGCACAGTATTACTTACAAACAGGTCAATTATAAGCCATATTCCCCTCTGATCCAGATTACATCAGACCTGCTGTGTGCTCCTGCATGTTGCCCCTCACACAGCTGTGTAGATTTGCTGCTGCGTCTCTTTTACAAGCAAGCACGGGCTTTGTTGTCATTGTCATAGGACAGTGTTTGCAGTGGAAACTTAATAGCAGCGATCGAACGTTTGATGAACTGGATCTGCTTTGACAGTGATGATCCAGGTCAGTGCTACCCGGGCCACCGACTGGCACAAACAAGCCGAGGGGGGATGGAAATAGAACACAAGAAGCAGGAAAATATTTACTGCATCAAAAGCGAAGAAGAAAAAAAACACATTTGCTTTTTGTATTTTTGTCAAAGTTGAAATCAGGGGGGGAAGAGAAGGGGGGGTTCATGCCGCAATTGCTCAGGCATGGAGAAATGCATTATTCACGTGTTCTTGCATCACAGGAATCATGGGAAAGCAAAACAGCAAGCTGACTCCTGAGGTGATGGAGGATCTGGTGAAGAACACGGAGTTTAACGAACACGAGCTGAAGCAGTGGTACAAAGGCTTCCTGAAAGACTGCCCCAGTGGCAGGCTGAATCTGGACGAGTTCCAGCAGCTTTATGTCAAGGTTTGTGCCAACCAGTTGTCTCCTCATCCTCTGCTCAGTTTGAGTTATTCATCTCAAACTTTAATCATGCTAATGCTCTCTCTAGCCAAGCACTAGGTGAGTTATTGAGTCCATCTCTTTCACATTTGCAGTTCTTCCCTTATGGCGATGCATCAAAGTTTGCACAACACGCCTTCAGAACCTTTGACAAAAACGGGGACGGCACCATTGATTTCCGAGAGTTCATCTGCGCCTTGTCCATCACATCTCGTGGCAGCTTTGAGCAGAAACTCAACTGGGCTTTCAACATGTATGACCTGGATGGTGATGGCAAAATCACCAGAGTGGAGATGCTGGAGATAATCGAGGTGAGGGATTATTTAGTCATTAAGCCAGAGCTCATCAGGGGACTGGCTCTGGTTTTTCTGTCCATCAGCACACCTGCAGTGCAGTGAAATCACACACACAGCTTCACAATGACAAAACTGCAGCAGTGTTGAAGTGGGTAATGTTTCTTCTGGCAACACAATCCATATAGTAAATCTGATATCCATCATTGATGTTGGAGCATACTGACATTTCCCGTAGTGATGAATATAGCAAGTTTATTTCAGTTATGTCTAAAGTTTCCGTACTTTTTGGTTCGATGTAGACACAGAACCAAATATTGTTTTATGAAAACATGTGTAAAGGGCTGTTTTGTAATGAAATTCTCAGTGTTTGGGTAACTTTCTTCAGGTCTGCATCAGATTTCCGCCAAATATTTACAACTTCTAACCATTTTAACTGTAATTTAAACACTATCCCTAACCCTTTTACCTTTTTTTGGAGTCTGTTTTTAGAGTTTCTGTTCGGATGTTGTGCTAAATGGCAGCACAAACCTTTTAAACCTTGGATTATGTGTAGGATTGTACAGAAAACAACATATCAAATGATCAAATTGTGTAAACGTTTTCATTTCATTTAGTGGCCAGCAACACATTTTTTACATCGCTGTAACAGTGGTAGCCAAATAAACCTGCTGGAACATCTCACAAACAATCAGATAACCGGTTAACAAGGCCGTGTTCCAGCTGGCCAGAGGTTGAAGCAGTAAGCCTGCACTCATCCATGTTAAGCAAGACTCCTAAATGTCAGGGAGCAAAAATGCTCTGTGCAAAGGCAATTTTGAACTGTGTGAGGAATAGCTGAACACTCCATCATGTCACATGAAACTGTCTGGCAATAGTTCCCACCAGGAGAATAAAAAAAAAGGGCAAGGTTGCTAAGTAGGTTACCTACATATTAGCTGGTTCAGATGATGTATGTATGGCTAGCTTAGCTAAACTGGATGTTTTTGTTAGCTGTAAGTGTTAATTTTATCACAACAGTGGTAACATGCCAGTTTTTTAAAGATGCAATATTGTATTTTTCACTTGCCCCGATGCACTTTTTCACTGATTATAAAGGTAGATTGCAGTGTTGCACGATGGGACAGGAATGCTGCCTTGCTAGGAACAGTCCACCATTAACTTTACCTACAAACAATGTTTTTTAAGATTTTCTGTTTACTTTTTTCCTATATGAGAGGTGAATTTAGCCGGGGATCATTATTCAACAAAATACCTGCCTGTGCCTTGCAATGAACTGGTGACCTGTAACCTGCTAATTGCTGGGATAGGCTCCAGCTTCCCTGCATTCCTGAATCGGATTGAATGGGACAGAAAATGAAAGAATAAATACCAGATTGCTAATTAGCAGATCATATATTGACTTACTTCAGGCAAAGTCCATCTATTTTCAGTCTCCTTCTCCTCTTATTGACCCTTTTAACTATCTGCTTTACTATTTGAAAAAGTTTTATTGACTATAATTAGTCTAATTGAAAAACAGTGGAAATAAACCTGCCTGATCTGTTGCTGCCACTTGGTTTGAGTATCGTATACCAAAATGATTGATTCGTCATGACCAAAGGAGAAGAATATACACCAATAATCTTTTCTTTGCTTCATTATTCCTTAGTTTGAACTTGAAAGGGTGAAAAAAAGAAGTAGCTGGAGAGCATTTCATTCACAGGTCTGTTCCATGGTGCATCAGTGTGTCACACACCTTAAACTCCTGGATTTTAAGGTGTTTTAGCTGATGTTTAGGGAGTCGTGTTTGGGATTTTGTTTAGGTGCACTGAGGACTGACGCACAGCTAAACACAGGGAGGGTTAAACACTGTGAAAACTAAATTATACCATTTCTAAATGTAAAACTTTATGATGCAAAACATTGGGAAGATGGAGAGATGGCTGTGTGTATAAGGGTGTGGGCTGAAAACCTGTACTGAACAGCTCTGATCTTTAGGCCCTCAGGCAGATCAGCACTAAAAACAAACTGTGCTGAAGTGGAAATCACTGCGTGGGCTGATGAACACTTCTGAAACCCGCTGTCAGCGTGCGCAGGTCAATACTGAATCTCAAATGTAGGTTAAACTTTACCGTGCAAAGAAAAAAAGTCTTGTCTAAACAAAATCCACAAATTTCTCAAAGCTTGCAGTCCATTTCAAACATTCCTGTAGTCGAACAAGTTAAAGTTTAAACGATCTCACATATTTGTAAAGGCTCCACTGATACTGTTTAATAATGTATTAAGAGTAATGTTCACTGGCAAGTGAATGTCATTGTATTCGGCAGGGTCTTGCTTATGTCAGCAATATTACATAAAACCACATTATGCACAAATACAACACAGCATTGTAAGAGAAGAATCCAGATGTCAAACTGACCCACTGGCCTGCACAGCAGACCCATCCCTGATTATGCAGCAAGGAGGTCGAAACTGTATTAAGGGAACCTTTTAGAACCATGGTCTTCAAATGCACGAGCCTCTGTCGCTGCATCGCTGGCATCAAACTAAAAAATGAACACATTTGATATGTTGGGTTTGTATTTCTTTCTTATTGAATGTAGAGTTTAAATGACTAAGAAATCTTGAACTTTGTAGTAATAAAAATTACAGCAGGTTGCAAGCTACTCTAAAAACACGGTTTACTATCAGCTCCTCAGATTTACTTTCAATTCATCATTTCAGCTTGCATAGCTAATTACAACAGCACGTTTTGTTTGGCTCAGGCTGATAAGACACTGAGACGATTAGCAGCACAGTCACCTGAACACAACCATATGGTACATATAGGAGATGCATTAGAGATATTATCATTGGCCAATGTCAGCATTAAAAATGGAAATTATCAATACTGTTTTTTATCATTTTTAATGACAACTTACACACAACATGTACGTGTTATATGTCAAACTCTTTAGCAAAGTCTCCTCTAACTCAAAATGGCCAAAATATAAGAGAGTCCATGTGTTTGTTTCCAGAAATGTTTGTTGCAATAATTCCTGTGGCTGTGACATCATCAAATCATGTCATCACTTGCAGGAATAGGAAGCTTGCAAATGGACTCGTTCGAATGTTATTTTGTGTCTGCAGACATCAAATTTGCTGCAGATGATATATTTTATTTACTTGAAATGCTTTTGTTTTACTTTGTTTCTAAGGTGCTAGTCAAAATATATCAGTTGGTATTGGAAATTTAGAGTTAGACAAAATCGGTATATCGGATATTGCATTAAAAAAAAGCCAATATCCCTGGTAAATATCAACGTATCTAAATATAATTCAAATAAAACTTTGCTTGTGTGTGTGTGACCTAGTTAGATGAGCAACCTCGGTTGGGAAGCATTTAACTACCTCCTTGTGAACACACGTAGGCTTGATTGTGTAAGATAACAGACCACACTCACCAGCCCATTTCTCTCCTCACCCACAGGCCATCTACAAAATGGTGGGCACCGTGATCATGATGAAGATGAACGAGGACGGCCTGACACCAGAGCAGAGGGTGGACAAGATCTTCAGCAAAATGGATAAAAACAACGATGACCAGATCTCGTTGGAGGAGTTCAAAGAGGCAGCGAAGAGCGACCCGTCCATCGTGCTCCTGTTGCAGTGTGACATGCAGAAGTGATCTGCCCCTGCTCGCTCCTCTCCACGTCTGTATCCACACACTCTGGACAGCAGCACACGTTTTAATGTCTCATTAGGTTCTCTGCCATTTCCACAGGAGAAAAAAAAAACAACAAAACAACAAAAACAAAACAACGCTTGGACTATTTTTCAATGGACTCGCTTCTTGTGGTTGTATGCATGAGAATGTCAAATGCAGAATAATTTTGAAAATAGCTATATCATAGATTTCTATCTCCGAATATGCCAATGTGATTTGTGCACAGTAACCCTCTACATTCTCTTCCAACCCTAGCTTGTATATCAGTGGAGCACTGCATTAAATTATGTTTCTGCAGTATTTAGGATACCCAGTGTTCACTGCTGCAACAATTGTATGCTTTACATAATAGTAACAAAACAATAATTCCTATGATAATTGTAACTGTCTCTACTATTCAGACTTGTTGAGCTCTCGGAGAATAGAAAGGCTCCTGTCTGTTCCAGATGTTTCCACACGATGGAACCACGAAGAGTAGGTTCTTTGCATGCATATATTATGTGTCAAAAAATATAATCTCTTACCTTTTGCATCTGTAGGTGGCGATAAAAGAGAAACCCTCATACTAAATTCATTTAGTATTGTTGCATGGGATGTACAGTATGTGACTCATTAGATCATTAGTTCACCTCCAGTAATGTGGGAGCATGCTTCCCTCCATTCGATACACGTTTCTGTGTGACACTTACGTTTTTGAACAATATCCAAGTCGCATTGATGGATTCATCTCCACGGCAGAGCATAAGCATTGTGTTATGTTTTGCTTCGGTGACTCCTGGGAGGGGCAGGAATATATTTATGGAACATCATCTTTCCCTTTTGACCACACTGTACTGCTGCCGCTCAACCCAGAGGAAAGGCCAAAATTACAGCTGTCATTAGGCACAGTACTCCAAAATTGGCTTCCTTCCCAGTCTGCTTGTTTAGTTAAACACTTAGCTCGAGTTAACTTCGACTTAACTAACTTTTACCGAGGACATATCAACATGTTTACAGAAATGAAGAGCACTGCAAAACGAGTACAGTCCCGGCTTTTGACCTTGTTGCTGGGAGCTCACTCTCACGGCTAGGGACCTTGTGAGAGGGGGCTCCAATTCCAATGCAGCAAAAAGAGGAATAATAAAGCCTCACATATGTTTACTGGACACACGTCATTCCTTTGTGTAAAACTTTTTTGTAAGGAGAAACTTTTTATTGAAAGGTCTCATCTAATTTATTGTGTTTGCAGCGATCATTAAGACACAAGACCCTCAGCAGAGGTGCACGATGAAGCTTTTGAAAGAGCGTTTCACTGTGAGAGGGTTGATGAAGAAATTCCCTTTCAACAGTTTGAACTCCCCATTTTTAGGCTATGCAAGCATGGACTGAGAGTCTGCTTGTAGTCCACTTCCAGCAGTGGAAGTTGCAGGAGCTTGTTGTTGTTTCTGTCGGTAACATAACTGAAAACAACCCTCACATGATCAGTGTCTGCTTAATTTATAAACTTCAGTCCTGTCACCATGTGTCAGTTTTTTTTGTTTGTTTGTTTTTTGTTGAGTAAATGTTTATATCAAATATGGAGAAAAAAAATCATTATACAAGTGACTGCATTCTTTTATACATGTGGCATGTGTTGCACCCAAAATGAATTCTGTAGTAATTAAAATGAATAAACCATCAACAGGCTTTTTCAAAAGACAACGTCTGGCAGGTGGAGTTCATTTGAGGAAACACAGTGAGAGGTGAACCAACATAAGATGTCTCTGGTATTATTTTGCAGCATAATCTTCATCTATTTCACGATCAGTATGTCCCCACCCTCACCTATGGTCACAAGCTGTGGGTCGTAACCGAAAGAATGAGATCCCGGGTACAGGCGGCCGAAATGAGCTTCCTCCGCAGGGTGGTCGGTGTCTCCCTTAGAGATAGGGTGAGAAGCTCGGCTATCCGGGAGGGACTCAGAGTAGAGCCGCTGCTCCTCCACATGGAGAGGAGCCAGATGAGGTGGCTCGGGCTACTGGT
>JBAMHV010000021.1:17144632-17161814 GCA_037177535.1 Pseudomugil gertrudae
GCGATACACACCTCAGAACAGGGTTATAAGGTGTGTGTGGAGCGAGAATAAGCAGGAATTCAGACCAAAGCATTGCGCTTCTGCTTCATACAGACAATAAATGAATGATTTACATGTTAAAAGGAAGGAATTAAAAGCATCTCCTTTAAGATTAAAGTATTTATTTATTGTTCTGTTTTTTCTTGTTTGGTTTCACACCTTTCATGCTCGCGGGTTAATCCTGCAGTTTCAGTGGAATTAATAGTACGTTTCTGCTTTTTCCACAAATTCAATGATCATCCGGCAGAAAAAAACTGCTAAGTAAGCGTTTGCTGATCCATTTGTGTCACATAATTAGTTAATTTGCTGCGCCTCATTTGGGTAAATACCAGTAAGCTTGCCTCTTTTCTCCTCTATTCCTAAATAAAAGGGAGAACTCGAGCGGAGGAATCAAGTGTGTGCAAATTGGGAAATGAGTAGCGTACCTCTTCTTGCCTTTCAACTTGCTGCCGCGTGACTTTTTCTGTGTGTTTAATGTGGATGTAATCTCTCTTCATCTGCTCGAGCAGAGTTGCTTTCATGAAGAACTGCAAGAGATAAAAGCAGAGAACTTTTATTTACAGGATATTCCAGAAAAGGATCACTGGCATCTTTATCAACAAAGATGCAACCTGTACACAACCCGAAGCTTTTAAGAACTTTATTTTGCTTTACCTTATACTTGTCCGATTCACTTTTAGAGTGCAGGAACTGTTTACTCATCTCTTGGCTGAGGATGGAAACGGGGTTATCCAGCTGGAATACACAAACAAACATCCCGCTGAGGCCTGGATTTTCAGTAACCGATTCATGGCTGTAACACCACAGATGCACTGAAACATTATTCACAGGAGATTTAAACGCTTAAAAAGTACCTGTATATTAAAGTGGTCCAAAATGGCTGTTAATTCTTCTTTCTTGTTTGACACAAGTTGTCCTAAATAATTTAAAAGAAAAGACTATTATTAACGTAAGGAAGCATGGATGGTGCTGTTCTGTCTTTAGGTGCCTGAATACTGTCTTCAGAGTGGAGCGCCAATATCTGTGATGTTCTTTAAAGGTTTGGCATAGAGGAGAAATAACACCTTCCTATCCTCAGGTTGTTGTTTTAAATGGAATATGATCAGCACCTGAAAAGAAAACAAGTTTGTCCCCACTGGTGTCCGCATGTAGCTGCTGAGCCTCTTGTTATTATAGTATTATATACGGGCCACGTTTACATAAAAGCTGTAATTCCTCTTTTTAATTCAGAATAAAAGTGTCTGGTTTGTGCCCATCTAAGATCAGAACTGATCAATTTCTGTTGAGTGTTTGTTCATTATGCTTTAAGTTAACTTTAGTAGTACTGTGAATTACATCATGTTTCAAATTATCATGCAAACAAGTTTTTTAATACTAAAAATCCATCATATCGTCAGGGAAAAGGTGCTCTGTAACTTAAAATCATGTTTCAAAGGGTGTCAGAGCACAATGGCTAAAGGTATCATTTACTATTTTGCTTTAGAAAAGATGCTACATGATCAAAACGAGTATCTGCGATTGAAAATGCCAATACTGTAATCAATGGACAGAATAAAGACTAGACGATCTGATCTCCTTAGTAGCTTTTATTCATCTAAGATTCAGGGAAAGTCTCATAAAATGAAAGTGTTGAAAAGTCACCTGATTTGCTCTTCAGCCTGTAGATGCGACAACCATCACCTGAGATGCGCTGCTCAACGGTGATGCAGTCACCAAAAACATTGTGCTTGTATGCATCTGCTCCTCTGTTTCTGAGCTTCACCGTCACATCTGCAGTGCTACGCAGCAGAATAAACCATCACTGGTGAAGATAACTGCACTGTTTCTGAAGATAAAACACACCGCAGCTCCTACTGAGGAGCATTCAGGAGGAGCATTGACTTACTGTTCACCAGTTTTCACAAAATCCTTCAGCGACACTCCTCTGTTGGTGACAGTGGCTTTACCACCGAGGCCGACAATCAAAGCAGTCAGGATGGCACTTTTCCCACCTGAGCATAAAAATAAAGACATGGCAGGCAAAGAATATCACAAACACAAACTAACTTAAACTAAAAGTACAACCAGACTGCATGCAAAAGGCAAAAGACACACTACAGAACTTTTTCTCCCATTAATAATGCTCATGGATGCTAATTCAGCATCCAACTTCCTGCAAAAGACAATCTTATAATGACAGCCTCAGAACGCTACTGAGCAGCAACAGCTCCAGAAGTGCACACGATAGATGTCACTGTGCCATCAAACTAGCCCTGAACGTAAAGTCTTAAGGTAAGAAGTTATATAATTGCAGGGAAATGCATGTTGGTTAGGAGTTATAACAAAATTTCACACAAACCAAAGTCAACATCAGATCATGCAAATCCAATTCTTACTTCCATTGTTCCCCACAATGAAGTTCACATTGGGCCCAAACTGGAACGGACCCAGAGAGTGGTGACACATGAAATTCCTCAGAGTGATGCTTTCGATGAGGCCAATGTCTCCCTGTGGAATAAATATAGAAATAACAATTCCAACACCTGGAAGGCAAAGATGCACGACGTGATTTGAGGCTGGTGTAAGGAAGAAAACCCGTACGGTAAGAGAGTTGGTGAAGCCCGACACTGGTTCCAGATGGTTTGCAACATCCGCTGCATTTTCAGCACTCACAGGTGTCACTTTACGACTCTTCAGAGTAATCGCATCATTGATCACTTTGCCTTTCCTCTTGCTCATTTTGAAAGTACTTACTGAAAACAGAACCAAGACAAAAGATCAGTAATAAATAACCAGCTTAGTACCAGCTTTCTCCTCAGTTACAAGATGTATCATTTGTAAGTGCAAAAATTGCTCAGCTTTTCTTCAGTGACTTGCTTCAAATCGATTATAGTTGTTATTATTTATTATTGCTGAACACTAAATCTCTTCCTGGTAGATGAAGCTCAGAGAAACCCCTGCAATAATGCTCACATGTGGTTTCCAAACGGAGAAGATCTAATCACTCAAAATCACCAAACAACTTTACAAACAGGCATAAAAAGGGGGGTGGAGGAAAAAAAGGAATAGAATTTAGTGTAGAGGTCAGGCAGCTTTAGGTTCAGTCTACAGACAATACAGCAACAGGTGTAAAAAAATATATATATATATATATATACTTTTAATGGTAAATGTGCTTTAAAGTGACAAACTTGCTCTCAGATCTGTAAAAAAAAAAAGCCAACAAGGAAATGTTTCCACAACTTTGTGCCACTGAGGAAACACTGGATCAGTGACGAAATGTTTTGAGGAGCTCGCGCAGCCCCGTGTTGTCCTCTGCAGAGCAAAATAACAACAGGTGGCCCAACAAAACCCTCCGACTCCTCCTGAGCTTAACGCCTTTTCTGGGCTTAACAAACAAAAGCGACAAATATGCCTACCATCGTTTGATAGTCCGAGCGCGCGGGGGCCTTCCTTAGTTTAAACGTGAATTTTAAGGGAGACAAAACATCGTTTCACACTTCCTGGTCGGACAGTGAAGCAGCAGAGTGCGAGCGAGCGCACGCGCTGAGGGTGCGGCCTCACTTTCAGACGCGGAAACTGAGCGCGCAGTTTGATTGGCTCAACAGCCACGTGCGCGCATTAGCGCGTGCAAAACACTTTCACAAGTTTTATACAAGTTTATATATACGGAAATGTAGGGGGTAAAAGGGAAGTTTAAATCTCCCCAAACCGTACAGGCTTTATAATTGTTTTTAAACTTAATTGAGTAAAAAAATAAGCAAATAAACATTGTAAACAACTGAATTAATAAAAAATGTGTTTTCCCTCTGTATTCCACTGAATGGGTGCCATGGTGCAAATAGTAACAGGACTGAGTTTTCAGGATGGAGTTGGCAAAAACATGGAATAACCTCATGAATTCACCAAAATGTCTATTTTCATCATTAACAACTGATAACTCATGCATAATGTAAGTAACAGGACAGTTTGCTAAGATGAAACTCTTTAATAATATTTTAATTGTGACCAAATATACAGAAAAATGAATGAGTTTAGTTTTGGTCTTCCCATTGCCCGCAGAAGATCCACCTGATGCTGCTTCTTGTCGTGCATGTTCCACATAAATCAGGGTAATGTGTGAGGGTAACAGGACTAAAATGAACATTTTTACCCATAAAAAATACTGATTGTTTTTGGAAAAATACTTGTAAACGATAGATGAAATACTGAAACACTCAGAAATGCAAAAAAAAAATCAAGTAGATTTAAAATTTATTAAACATATTTAATTCCAAAGTGTAAAGATATAGGGTAAGGGACAGATGAAATATGCAGTGTTTAAGGCAGGGGTGTTAACTGCAGGTATCGGGCAGGTTTTTCTCTCCATGCTACACCACAGCTGACCGATGATTAGGTTAACATGAACCTGTTGGATCCATTTGATTTGCATCAGGTGTGTTAGTGCAGGAAAACAACTAAACCTGCCAGATACCAGTGTGGACTGGAGTTTCACACCCCTGGTTTAAAATGTTCATGGTAAGTTTAATTAATCTTCCCAGCACAAAGCTTAAATTTGGGATTAGATCATTGTGCAGGACATTAAGCCAAGTAAGAAAATTATTAATTTTTATCTGCATTTATACATAAAATTTCTTAGGGATGTAAAAAGGTGCTCATTTGATGGACTGGCCCACATCTGACTTTATCAATCCCTTTGCAGACCAAGCCTTAAAAAGCCACATGAGCTACAACATTAACCACAGCCGGGTCAATTAGGTGAGACGAGCAAGATGAGGGGCATCTTTTCCAATCAGCAAGGTAAGAAAAGCGACTTTAGAATCAGTTGTTGCTGTTGACATCTATCACTAATGTCCAGGCTGAAATTCATTATGTTGACATGGATATTCAACAAGGAAATGCAATCCAGAGTTATGGCTTGCTTTGATAGATTAATAATCAGTCTTTACTTGTATAGCACTTTTCACAGTGCCACATAAAAACAAAACCAAACAAGATATCATTATGTCAGCAAGTTATTAAACCACTAGCTTCCCAGGTTTTTTAAGTTGCTCTGAAACAAGGAAAACCCAAGCTAGGTGGGTTTTTTACTTGAAATTTCAGTTTTTGTATTTTTTTATTGTGATATTTTTAAAGAGGTTGTTAAAGAGGTTTTGAAATGGGAAAACACTCTAAGATCTGGCAAGTCTTAAGTCAGAATTTGATGAATTTCAGAAAGAAAATTGAACAAGGCATTTAGGTAAACCATAATGAAGGCAGGTGTTAGTGGAGCACTATTTAGCAGCTGTGTGTAAATGATGGTGGTAATACAAAGTACTGATTAATCACATTAACACCTTTTTCCTCTTTACAGGTATATATGAGCTGTAAACCTAACAATGTGTTCAATTCCCGGACTCCCAACACCAGGATCACAAATACCCGTTCTCATCGTGAGGGTGAGCCTAAACCCACATCATGGTCTAGTGGAATTATGGGTCAACATGGACGATGGGAGTAAACACACTTATGCACAGATGAAGGATGAAATTCAGATTCCACAGCAAAGGTTTAATGGACTAGAAGGAAAACCGGGTGACCTGTGTTTGGTTTGCATGAGTGACACCTGGCACAGAGCTCGAATTGTGTCAATCCAAATAGAAACTTACAATGTTTATCTGATTGACCAGGGTCAGCCTCATATCGCCACAAGCGAGGCTTTAGCGTGGGGCCAGAGTGAGAGTTTTCTCCTTCCTCCTGAAATGGAGTCGTGCATTCTCGCAAACATCTTCTCTCCTAAAAATGAGTGGCCTGAGCAAGCTACAAAGTTTTTAATGAGTCTGCCTGGAAAAACATTTAAGGGACTGGTTCAACACGTCCTCATGCCAGACAGGATCTTTCTCCTTGATATACCAACTATTTCCAACCAGATCTGTCGACTTAAAGCTGCAAAGAAAATGGATAAGACTAAATTTAAAATGCTTGTACAGAAATGTCTGCAGGGAGTCGAAGGAGGCGCCTCACCTGGGACTTCCTTTTTAACACAAGAGCACTATGTTGGCTGCAAACCTGCCAAACATGACCAATTCCTTTACCCTGAACTGTTAACCAACACTTTTGAGACGGTAATTGTGACAGAGGTAACTGGTCCTCAGAATATTTTTTGCAAGCTCCTCATTTTCTCAAAAGCAGTGAAGTTGCTGTCCGAACAGATCCACCAACACTATGAAGAGGGCTCCGATTTAGGCGAGGCATCGCATCTGGGCTGCGGGGATCCATGCGCTGCTAGAGGCCTTGATGGCAGATGGCATCGCTCTTTACTGAAGGAAAACACTGTGACAAGTGATGGCACCGTGGAGGTCTTTAATGTGGATGAAGGTAAAGCTGAGCTAGTTAATGTTGGTGACGTCAGACCGCTTCTGGGAAAATTCCTCAGAATGCCAGTAGTCACATATCGCTGTTCAATGAGTGGAGTAAAGGCAAACAGAGACTGGAGTGCAGAGGAGACCGACTACCTGAAAACATTGCTCCTTCACCAAACAGTGATAGCAAAATTTGACCACATAAATGCACCTCAAGATGCCTATCATGTCACGCTCTATGCTGATGACTCTGCCTGCTATAATAAAATATTTCTAGAGCGAGCAGGGCTTCTTGAATCTTCAAAATCTGATTGGGAATTACGTGTCCAGAGTGAAAAGTCACCATCTCCCATTTCAGTTGGAGAAAACCGACTCATGGATGTACATAAAATCAATTTAACCAATGAGTTACCAGAAGAGGTTGCTAAAAGCAAAGTGGTAAATGGCAGGATAAGTAATGAATCTACCTCCAGCATGCATGATATCGATGCCAAAGTGAACTGTGAGGTCCATGACTTCCCTCTATGTAACGGGCATCTTTCTACAGTTTCTTCCTGTGAGTCGCTGAGTGCATGTGAAGATGTGTTTGCTGTAGGAAAAAGTGTCAACGTTAAAGTATCTTGCATTGAAAACCCACAAAGATTCTGGTGTCAAACAATAGAAAGTGGTAATTCTCTTAAATGCTTTATGGAGGACCTGCAAAACCACTACGCCTCTGCCCGTCCACAGCCACTCACAGCGTCCATCTGCGTTGCCCATAACCCAGACAATAACATTTGGTACAGGGCGAAAATCATAGCAAATCAAGACTCCCCTAATGTAGATGTCAGATTTATAGATTATGGTCAAACTCAAAAGATCCCTCTGCAAAATCTGTGCCCCATTGATCCGGCTTTCCTACAACTGAATGCACAGGCATTTCAGTGTAGCTTGTTCAGTCTGAATAATCCCTCCAACCTCACACCTGCTGGATGCGTTGATGCTGCATCAGCAGAATTTCAGAAGTTTGTAGACTTGGTTCATTCATCAGGCTCTGGGTTGAAATGCATCATAACGGCAAAATCTGAGGAAGATGGTCTGGTGCTTGATGTAGAAGATCTTAAATCTGCACATAAAAGCACATTTGATGGCTCCCTTAATGTGAACCCAGTATTGGGAGAGCAAGTATCAAAAATGAAACCACAGGAGATGCCTGGTCTGATTCAGCAGCTCTCAAACGGCTCAGAAAAAGTTGCTCTGACTAATGAAGAAACCTCAATACAGGAGCTCGTAAAAAGACCAACAGAACAGAATGTCTGTAGCAATAATGGGATGTGTGCCACTCCTGATGCTTCTCCCCCAGCCATGATTTTAAATGGAGACAGCAGAGAAACTATGAATGTCAAAACAGAAGCAAAAGCTTCCATGCGAGAGTTCCACAGTGACTTGGAAATGTCTCGGCATTCAGCTTGTTACAGCCCAAAAAAATTTGGGAGCACCCTGTACGCATGGCCAGATGGTTCTTCTAACACTCTGGAAGTGTATGCTTCCTGCATTGTTGGCCCTCATTACTTCTGGTGCCAGTACAGCAACACTGAAAACCTGGATACAGTGTCAAAACTTGCTCAGGAAGCAGGACAGGAGCAAGAGCTGATTTCTTCTCAGGTTCTTAAGCCTGGCAGTCCTTGCCTTGCTTTGTTTTCCGATGACGAGCAGTGGTACAGAGCCCAAGTAACCCAGAAAACTGACAATATAATCAATGTTTTTTTTGTCGATTATGGAAATGACTCTGAGGTTAACATCATAAATGTCAGACCTTTACCAACGAAGCTGCTGGAGGTCCCACCTCAGGCCTTTTTATGCTGCCTGAATGGATCAGATGCATCTAATGGCACATTTGATGATGAAGTTTATGACTACTTTTACAATCTTCTGGTTGATAAACTGCTAAAACTGACTGTGATCGATGTGCAAAAACATTCGGAGATTGAAGCGCCTCAGTATTCTGTGGAAATGACTTGTGAAGGTGAAAATGTAAATACATCATTGCAGAAATACTGGAAACCAGTTACTGGAGAAAATGTCATGACCACAAGCCTGGAAATGGACGCTTTACTCCAAAGTGATCAAACTGCATCCAACACAAAGCATGTTTGTGTTCCTAAAGAAGCAAGCGGCTATGTGTTAAAGCAGCCGGTCTTATCTAGGAGTAGAACAGAGATGGTGTATGCGTCTAGTATCCCAGAACCGCATTTCTTTTGGTGCCAGTTTGCAAACACACAGGAACTGCAGAAATTGTCCCAGCTCACTCAAAAGGCTGGACAGGCCCAGCAGGAACACGGCTTCCTAGAGACTCTCGGTCCTGGAAGTCCATGCCTTGCTCTGTTTTCAGACAACCAGTGGTACAGAGCTCTGGTCATTACAAAAGCAGACGGAAACCTCCACGTCCTGTTCAGCGATTATGGGAATGAGTCGGAGGTTGACGTCTTAAACGTGAAACCTCTGCCACAGAGTCTGCTGGAGATCCCAGCTCAGGCCTTTTTGTGCCGTTTGCATGGATTTGACCAGTCCAAGGGCTCCTGGGATGAGAAGGCTTATGATGACTTTTATTACTTGCTGGTTGATAAACTCTTCTGTCTGACGGTGTTCGACGTGGATGAGCACCCAGACATCGCCGTTCCCTGGTATGCAGTTGAAATGGAATGTGAAGGAGTTGTTGTGAACAGAACGATGGAGAAATACTGGAAAGCAGATGGTTACCGTGACTGAAAGTTTGGAGCCAGGTTGTAATCTACTTTTCCTTTTTATTAGGGGTCACCAAATTTAATATCTATTTTTGTTAAGACTCACAATGTGATCTCTAACTTTTTTAATAAACCAGAATGAAACTGGGACCATGGATGAGAGCATCTGAGGTTTTAACTGGTAGGACTTAACTTTATTTACTCATTGCATTGTCCTTTTACGTAAAATCACTTCACTGAAGAATTTTAATCTGTCTTTTTTTATTTTTTTTTTTTTAGCTAAAGGCCCACAGAAACGTCTCGGACAACCAAGCTGTGACTGACTCGTCTGACTTACCAGTCGTTTCTTGCCTTGTTACCAAATTAAATAAAAACTATTGATCAAGTACATTTAAATCTTTTATACATTTAATACTTGCACTGATGGAAAAATGTTTGCTCAAATAATTCTGCAGAAAGCATGTGTTAAAACCAGGTTTAAGGTTTCTGGTTTGGCAGAATTTGAACTGATTTATTGGTTAAGAGACCTGTTTTACCCTGTACAAATGACCTCCCTAGATCATGGGGTTTGTACACGATTTTCTTGAGTTTAGAGACAAATGACTTACTGAACCATTTAACCTTTACAACAAAACTCACAGACCACCCCAACTCTAAACAGCCCAAAAACATTGTGCCAATATAAACTGTTTACAACATAGAATGCAGCTTTTACAATATTTTTATTGTAAAATATTATTTAAATTTTTCTTTTAAGTTGCCCTGTCCTAACCCACTGCTCCATAGTTATTCGAATATAAGACGGGTTTGGTGTGACAACATTTCCAGTTAGTTCAAATAAATTTAGGATTGTTGTTGTGTTCACCTTGCGGACCACTAGTGGTCCGGGGACCACACTTTGAGAGAGGCTGTTGTAGATCCTTTACTTGATGCAAAAATGTGTATAATTTAGTCATAAGTTAATTTTGTTCCACGAAGCTTTATTTTGAAAAGTCATGGAACTCCACCTGAAACATTAAATGGTGACATGAAAGAACTTATGTAAAGATCCATAATTGAGTACATTTAACATTCATACAGATTGTAGCAAAACATCTTTCTTCCTAGCTTTCATAGCACTAGTTTTGTCCTATTTAAACTGTTTTTATAAGACCCTTTGTTGAAAAAGAACCGCTGTTCAGGATGTCCTTGAGCAGTTGGACTATTAGTGGTTCAGTTCAGCTTTGTCTGTGTGCATGGTCTAAGATGCATTCACCAGCCTGTATGTATGATCGGAAAGTGCTGTGTAACCTGTTAGACAGTAGAGAGACAGTGTGTGTGTGAATAGTTGATTGTGGTTTGTGGTACAAAAGCACTTTGAGTGAGATGTTTAAAAAAGCTTTTTAAATATGTGATCTATTTATAGAGGTACAGTTTGGTGTCATCTTTCCACCAGATAAAATTCTTTGTTCTTTTTCTATTTTTGAAAACGAAAATCTCCATCTCTACCACCATCTTTAAAAGGTGCAGTGTAGAAAAATAGTTGGTTGACGGAAAAATGTTCAGCAGCAAAAGCTTTTTTATCACTTTGCTTAAATACTCTTTGAAATATTGTGGTTCCACATTTATGCAGCTGCTGTATTTTTACTGTATTTCTGGATAAAGAACTCTTCATAAAGTGAGATGCATTTAAGTTTTAACATGCTGGGATCCGCTTTATGTAAAAGGTGCTAAAACGCCATTTGGAAAAAGCATCGCCCTTAAATGCACATGGTATAAGATGGTGTACATGTACACAGTGTTGAAGTAGTTTCCTGTAGTGCAGACATCACTGCACATGAAGCCACTGGATCCACTTGCAGGTGAAAACATAGGTCCATCTGCACCACTAGATGCCAGTAATTCTCACTTTTCTGTTCCTGTAAAGTGGCAGTACTACACTTCCACATCCAAAGCAGCAAGTGTGTTGAAATGTAGTTGATGGTGTGTAATGTCACACCGTAAAGCAAAGCATCAGGAACATGGAGGTAATGGTGTGGTTTTCAGACTACAGGGCAACAAACAGCCCACCTGGAGTGTGCATGATGTGGGTTAATGTCTTATAAACAGCTCTCACACCTTGAAAACGATCTGAACTACCAGGCCATTAAAAACAACCCCCCAGAAAAAAAAACAAAAAACTTACCTTTCAATCAATATTTTATTTGAACTTATTACAAATACTCTCTCTTGGTAATCCAGGTTATTAATGTAAAGATGTTTGTTTTTCTAGCAGATTCTTGCCAGACATTATACATTAAGTCATTAGTTGATTTTATGTATAAATGCCAATTAAAATTAACTGTAAAATGTATTTTCTTACTTAGCTAACTGTCCTGCACAATGACCTAAGCCCACATTTAGGCTATGTGCTGGGAAAATGAATAAAACCTTAAACTCTTTAAACACTAGCCCTTATTTAGGCTATTTGATGAATTGGCTCAAATATAATGTGAAGCGCCCTGAGATGACACTGTCATGAAGTGGCACTATATAAATAACGTTTAATTGAATTGAACTGCATTTTTCACCTGTACCTCACACTGTAACATCACACTTTGGAATAAAATATGATTGATAAATCCTAAATCTATTTTTTTTTTTTGTATTTTTGAGTATTTCAATATTTAAAAAAAGCTATCAGTATATTTTGGTAAAAATGCACATTTTAGTCATGTCCCTGAGTTGTCACTCATGAAAATGGCAGGGTCTTACTTATAATTACTTATAAACTTATAATATTAGAGCTTTTATTCAGCAACGTGCAAAGGACTTATTTTTCATGTACATAAACCTTCAATTTGAAAGAAGGGTGCTTTTTACCTTTTAGGTGTATGTAGCTGTACCTTTCTCCTGTAAGCCAGCAGTGGGCAGCATTGCAGTTCCCAAACTCAGGTGAAACCTCACAGTGCTGTGTTGATGTCTGCTGTTGCTAGGTAACCGTAGAGGAGCAATGACAGAGCTGCACCAAGCTGCTGCTGCAGGAGATTATGACCAGGTTAAAGAGCTTCTGAAGCAACAGAAATGCTGTCCGAATCAAAGAGACATCGACTGGAGCTACAAGACTCCTCTCCACTGGGCAGCGGCTAAAGGTTGGTCATGAAGGAAGTGGGAATTCACCAAACTCACGTCCCAGATAAACCCACTTGTAGGTTTGTTCTGTGTCTACTGGTCTCAGGTTACACATGTTCTATCTTTGCTTTGCTGTGTAACAATAAAAGAAATATGTTCCAGACTTGATCTGAGATTAAATTAATGTTTGATGTATTGGTTTTTATTGTATTGTGTAGCTTTTTATAAAGCAGGAGTCACTCAGTGTAACTGTTTATAATGTTGATACATCTGAGAGGGATCTCATATAGCATTTCCCTCCATTATTAATCACTCAGACAAGTCTGCACAACTTATGCGTAGTACAACAGGCCAGACACCAACAACAGAACAACAACTTGTGTTCTTATTCTCTGATGTACGTCACTGTGGAGAAAAGCATCTGCTAAATGAAAAAATAGTTTGTGTGAGCACTTTTCATATGTATGATATAAATTTAGTCACTTGATTCTGAGATAAGAATTATTTCCCTATAACTTTTTCTTTCAAAAGAATATGAGTTATTCTGTTCAATTGAATGATACTTAGCAAAATGTGTTTTTTTTTCTACTAAGTAAACATTAAATTATCTACAGCCCTCTGACCATTTAAATGTGAGCTTTAACTCATTTTATTACACAGGTCAGTTGTCACAGGTTTGAAATAAAAGCACCTAAACAGTGATCCACAATGCTGGCACATCATGCAGGCGTGTGTGTGTGCTGGTATTGCAACTTTAACTATGAGATATTTTATTAGAGTGATGATGTTATGTGTAATGATCAGTATGGGCAATTCATGAAAAAGTGTGAAAGTATCCTCTATATGGTCTGTGCGACCCTTTGCTGCATCACTGCTTGTAAATACCGTAACAGAATTTATTATTATCACAGCAAAATACTACAAAGTTTAACAGAAAAGGCTGCAAAGTTCTTGATTTCCCGTTGTAGATCAGCTTATGGTGTCTTTTCCATAGGACATACAGACACAGTCAGGATCCTCATTGAGCATGGAGCCAGGCCATGTCTGAGGACAGAACACGGATGGACTCCTGCCCACTTTGCTGCGGAGTCGGGTCAGCTGGCTGTGCTGCGGCTCCTGCACTCCCTCCATGCGCCCATAGACAAGCAGGACTTCTGTGGAGACAAACCAGCACGAATAGCCGAAATATACGGGCACAAACACTGTGCATCTTTCCTTAAAAAGTAGAGCACGAAGCCTCCTTTTGAAACACTTTATTTTTTAATAAAAACAAAAATATGCCTTTTTACATGATATTTAAGTGACCCTGTTTTGTATGTTGCAGGGCAGAAACTGAGACTCAGGCCTACCGGAAGACAGCAGCTAAACAAGGGATTACACTGGATGACACAGATGAAGAATGGGCAGAACAAAGAAAATAGGGTTTTAAAAAACTGCACTCAAATATAAGCTTATATGAATTAAACACAATAAAGTTTGCACAGAATTAAGCTCATCAAAGCGATTAAGTTGCCTTGTCATATTATAGTTAATAAGTACTGCTGAATTCACAGTTTGCATTTGTATGTTTTATGTAACGTGAAACAGCAACCTGGGTTGATGTTTAAAAAGTAACTCGAGTCATAATGGAGCACAAAGAAGGAACATATACACATTACATATATACATGTTACAACTTTAAAGAGTTCTTAGCACTAACACTTAACCACCTCTTATTACCTTATATTTAGCTTCTAAGGAGCCAGGCTGTCTTGTAATAGTTTAATGTGGTCTTGAGAAGTTCTCTTTCAAGGGCTTGTTATAATTCTCAGCTTAAGTATTTTGCCTTTCTCTGTAATAATAAATATTTTTTGGGGGGAAGTGGCAAGTTTAAACCTATCTTAAACACATAATCTGTGATGTCCCTCAGAACTGAATGGGGCTCTATAGGCTATTTTGACTTTCCTGAGCTTTTCACAGTGTTTTACTGGACAACTCAGTGACTGGTCATCATCTCTAGGTTGTGCACGTTTGTGAGAAGAAAACCACACCTTCACAGTGTAAGACGGAAGATGCTAAAACTCTGCTGGACAGTTAGCAAGAAACACTTCTTCAGCTGTGAGGTTGTCACATGCCTGAAGGAAGCAACAGCTAGGCAGCAATGGATGGATGTTTTCTGGAGCTGCGTTTCTGATCCTGCGATGCAAGCTGTAAGTAAATGGACCACAGTGGGAAACCAAACACACACGTCCTGCTGCATCTATACATGTGCAGCTGGATGTGTTAACTTTATTGACTGAGTTACGTCAGTTTGTTTATTAGCTCTGCCGCTGTTTCTATGACAACTTGCTCCTAATAACTACTCCCAAGCAGTTGGCCAATCAGAAGCGCCCGCATTCTCTTTTTTGCAAGGAGCTTCAATGTGACATGAATAAATGGGTAGAAGAAATGCTTGATTAATTCATTTCCTTGTGGACACTGAAGTTAAAATAATTTAGCCTAAAATGTGCACAATAAAGCCACTTTAAACAAATTCCATTAAGAACTGGAAGCAGGATCTGCAATGCATCTCAACCTGTAGAGCCATCTACTCTTCACTGAAGCATTGTCAGAAATGGTTTCCATGGAAGGGGAGTTATTAAGAAGCTACTTTAACTAAAGGGAAGCTGGGAGAAAGGACTGAGTTACTCCAAATAGCACAAGATTTGGACTCCTCAGAGCCCAGACCTCATTACGGACCTCATAGTGGGATGATCTTTATAGAGAGGACAGCATGCAGCCAACACCCATAAAAGCTTCTGAAAGCCCTTCCTGGGAATTATTACTGGAGACCACTTAAATTACAAGACAGCTTGACTAAAAGGGTGTGTTGAAAAATTCCAAATCTTCACTTTAAAGCTCATTAAAACGGTCTAAACTCTGCTTTATAACATACATCCCCTTACTTATTTCCTGTTCTTCTAGGATTACATATGTTTAAGTTGGAAAAAGTACTGTACAATGACTTTAAATCACAGTTCACCAAACCAAAGAATCCTCTGCATCAAAGAGCACACGCAGCTGTACATGTTGAGCAGGATTTTACTTCTTCCACGTTGTGTCAGTCTTCGTGGTGCTGTCGCTGATGGATGCTGAAGCCTGAAGATCACAGGAGAACAGAATTACGATACTAGTTATGATAGTTTCCATATGAGTCAGTCCAGCTGTTCTGTACTTACTTTTATCCTGAAGCGATGAAGCAGCGCTTCACGAGTCTGTGAAAGCAAGAGAAAATGGTTTTATTTGATGATGATCACAAAATACTAACTAAACTTGGATCGCCCGTGATGACTAAAAGCATCGATGCAGCTGATTTTCATTATTAACAGACATGAATCCTTGATTCTGTTCAGGTGTATCTTACCCTGTGGTCACCTACACACGTGGTCAACAAAATGAAGAAACCCTGGAGACGATAGAGAAGAGTTTATGATTAGAATAAAACTTCTACATGTTCAGATGCCTCCATTATTAGTAGTGACCGTACCTGGAATGCATTCAGCAGATTAAAGATGTAATTGATAGCCAAAGCTATGATGCCTTCGGTGAGATCGAGAATCAGCACACCGAATCCGAAACCCCATGTCACACCGAAGATTGGAGTCAGAAAAATAACTGACCTCAAAACCGTTTTGGCAGCTGCTTTTTCTTTGTCGGCTGACATCTCATTATTATGATGATGATCCAAAAGCTTCATGATTACCACAAGCATAGAGAAGGTGTTGACGAAAACAATTATACCCACTGGAATGATAAACGTGAAGATGGTGCCCTTCAATAGTCCATTGTACACCAGCCAGCATGTGTCCCTTGAGTAGTACGAGCCTGCACTACCAGCTTCGGATGCAAGAAATGTGATGAACACAATCAGCAAAGGACAAACGTAGCCCACGATTATTGAGAATTGGAGGTAGCTTTTCTTGCTCAGTTTGTGGAAGAGGAAAACGGCTTGATGAAGAAGTGTGCTGCTCAAACACAACATCCAGAAGAACATGGCCAGGTAGCAGAAATGTTTCACCACTGCAAAGGTTTTGCACCAGATATCTGACGTGTTTTTGGGCTCAGATGACGCCAGAAAGCAGCAGTTTGCAACTAGCAGACACAGAGAAATGTTAACATGGGCAGTATGGCGCAAATACAACGTGTTTGTCTTGACTACGTCATTCCAGACGATCATTTGTATGATGAGGCAGAAAACAAGTGAAATCACTGATGCGGACAGGCCCACTGTGGTCATTGTTGTTAGCCCAGGGACTTCAATGGGATATTTCGACATTAGAATTGAAAATGAGGACAAATGGCTGCAAATGCAGACTCCCTCTTTAGAAGAACCCCCCCATTTGCACCCGTGGTCTGACCAATTTTTGGTATTGTTGTCCCATGAGACACAAATTAACTCTACATTGCGAGGCCGTGATTTGTTGAGAGGGAAATTGATTTCAATATCAACATCGACTTTAAGATTATTAGTTTCTTTTCCCTTAGTTACTGCAACAACAATGCTGTTGGGCTCACGGTCACTTAGGTTTGTGACCAAATAATCCTCCATATTGATGAATCCGGTCGCTTTCACTGATTCTTTGTCTGGGTTTTTCATTGTGACATTGACATTGAAAACAGAGGTCTTACATGGTTGTTCAGCACATGTGTCCACCTCTAAATTTTTCTTTGTGCTTTTGCTACTTATGTTTGCCATCCTAATTAACATCTCAACCGAGAGCAGGTACTTCTCTGCCAATAAAGTTGAGTTGATTTGTTGTGTTTTATCAACCCAAAAACCTTTAAGAGAATCGTTGAGCAGATGGCTGGATGAGCTCAGCATGTTCTGGAAAACAAACGAGGCACATTATTACTTATATAAGGTTGTATTTGTTGCTTGTTATTTTATACTATAGCAGATTTTGTGTGTCTGTGTGTGTGTGTGCCTGTCTGTGTGTCTCACCCTTCCTTCTCTCTCTGTCTAGCTGGCTCTGTCAGGCCTTCTGCAGCTCT
>JBAMHV010000021.1:17165988-17177139 GCA_037177535.1 Pseudomugil gertrudae
TATATATTCATATTCAATCAGCTTGTAACAAAAAAAACTTTAAGAAGTTAAATAAAAAGTGTTTAGCCTTATTTTCCACACATTATTTTACAATAACTGGTGGAGTAACCACTGGTATGACTCACAATGCCTGAAGTAAATAAATTTAAAAAGCCTGACATTCACTGTTATATGAGATTTTTCCAAGAAGCACTTTTTGTTTAAAGCAGCCAAAACATCTTATTTTTAACTGTTTCAAATCTTTCATTTTATTTGGTTATTCTTTTTTAGATACTGTTTGCATGTACATAATACTATTTGGATCAAATATTAAGATGTATTTATAATCAGTGATAAATAAATGATAGATAGTGATAGATAAACGTTCTGTTTACCTTATTTTCCTGAAAGTGCATCCGTAAGCCTTCACAGCAACATTACAAAGACCATCTGAGGCAAATGTCTGCAGCGCGATGACACCGTAAGACTGGCAGGCATGATACAAAGGGCTTCATTTGATATTCATTTGACTGTCAAAGCTGCAGACAGCATAATGTTTGCATAACATGCCCATCCATGTGTGTGACCTGCAGGTTGCGTGATACATCATTTCCATGATCATATTTCTATTCTTAAAATATACACATAGCTACTGTACAGTTAACTAAAGCTGTGTGACAGATCCCTCCACAACGATCCACACCTTTGAAGCATGTCCACTACAGTGGAGACCTATTTAAAGGCTGTTTTCTAGTAAATGTATAAGTGAGGGTATATTTTGCCACTTCATTGGACATTAGGAGAGTCCCTCACTCCACTGACACTCACATAAGAACAAATGTAGCATAAGGTTTCATTTATACCCAAACGCATAATTTCTATATTTACTTCAGTGATAGCAGGACAGGAAAAAGCTACTAATCCATTTTTTTAGAGTATTTCTGTTATGATGATAGGATGAGATATACCTGTATTATCATTGAGACAGCATCCTGTCATCAATTAAAATAACAATAATTTATTATAGATAAAAAAAATGATTCTATAAATATTTCTATAGAATAGATAAAAAGTAAATAAAAAGTCAAATAACATCTAAGACAAAGAAAGGTGCCTCTGTACATTGATTTTTTAAAATAATTTACACGTCAGAGGGTTAGATTTTAAGGTAACTGACCCATGTGTCCCTTTCATTTTAAAAGGCTCTCTTGTGTTAAAACCAAAGATATTTATCTAAATGTTTTGTCTGTATCAAAGGCAGCTTTCTGCAAATTGCCACTTTAGTCCAATGTTCATTTTTCTAATTGCATGCGAGGAAAGTCCAATTAACATTAAGATGCTCAACACACATTAAAACCAGTGAAAAATACTGAATGGATTGTGTTTCTGTATAGCTTACGTTTATACATTACAATTTCTCATATAGCCTTTAAATAATAAAAAAAGTAAACTGAACAGGCTCTTCTTCTCTTTTGGAGAATTTATATGAAATTATTTTATAATCCCCAATTTTCTCTAATAGTTTAATGGTTAAAGTTAGGGAAATATGGTGGGGTGTTAGAAATACAGCATAGCTTTATGTCCCATGGCTGATAGATAATTAGCCTGGAAAAGCCTGGACACCGAAACTGCCTGTTTGTTGGTAACAACGGGGGAAAACCGAAGCAGCTGGTTTCTGAACAAACTTTCCTTTGTGATGAACTGGGATTTAAAACAGGTTTTACTGTTAAATGTAAATGAAAGCGGCAGAAGTACATGATGTGCAAATATTTCATTTTCACAAGTGGTTAAAAAATCTGCCTGAAACAAACATCGCTGTTTTTTCTTTACATTTTTAAACTGCATTTCTTTTCAGCTTGACATCAGCAGCATGTTTACAAGATAGACAGATGAGCTGGTTTGAACTTGCTTTTAGGGGCACTTTGTCTCATATTGGTGAAACTCATCTCTACGAGAGATTCAGCATATTCTAAATGCTCGTTTTATACCCGGTCATGATGCTGACCTGTTGCTAGGTAACCTCATTAGTCCTTCAATGCTGACGGCTGTTGAGTCATTCATGGTTTTCATCCTCGACACCTCCAGAGATTTTTCAGAGCTTGTACTGTAGGGGGAAAATACCAGAAACAAGCAGTCGTTTCACATTGTGAAATGCTGCTTTATATCCAGCATTCAGCCCACACAACAAGTCCTCAGCTTTCTGTTTCACAAACCAGTTTTCTAATTAATCTGTTTTTTAAATATTCCTCTTAAAGCTTGTTACAGCTCATCTCGTCATTTGTTTTTTTCTAATGTTAAACAAAGGGAAAAAAGCATATCCTAAAATAAATGCTTTCAAAATGATACATTTAGACTTTTCTGTATTATTTCCAGTTAAATACGAGTTTATCACAATGATTATGATCTCGTGCTGATACCTCTGCTTTATGCAATATAAAATGCTTTAAAATCACTTTGTGGTCCAAAAACATACAGCTGAATTACCACCATTAGAAGTATAAACAAACAGAATGTGAACAAGGCTGCATTGCAAATCATGCACCGGTAATTAAGATTGATTTATTTGAAATGTGACTTTTCTGCTGTCTGTGTTCAACAGCATCTCATTTACATGTAAAAGCAACTTCAAAAGGGACCCTAAGATTTACATCTCCAAATACAATATACATTTAAATGGGTTTTGCACACATACATGTAAACATACACATGCAGTAAAGGCAAATTAACACGCACAAAGAGGTTATATGGCAAATGTTTAACTTTGTTGTAATAGCCTCTACACATAAAAGGCATTATTACACGTCCCCTTTTATAACAGAGCAGATTTGCATTTTGGAGCTCTTGCAGGATAGTTACCGTCACGGTCGTGCAATTATTTTGACCTGACATCCAACTGTGAGATGTGATGTGTGTTTAGTCTCAACAGTGTGCAAATGTTAAATGTAAACAAACATTTACATTCAGACATTGTACTGTATTTTATAATTGCCCTCTGTGATAAATATTTTCATCTTTACAAAGTAAACATAATGATACATCAATGGATCTAGAGGAAGTTGAAGGAGAAATATACTGGATCATACTCCATTATCTGTGGTCATATCTGACTTTTGGATAAAAAGTACTGATATTAAGGGCTTGTGACCGCCCCATCATTTCATTAACATAGTTAGATATTTCAATAGCACGACTTTATTTAGTTTTTCTCTAATCCAGAGGTGCCAAAGTTCTGTCCTCAAGATCTACCGTCCTGCAACTGTAGATGCAGCCGTTGTCCAGCCCAGCTAGATCAAATGAACAGGAGATGATACCACATCTCCACCACTGGCATGCAACAGGACTGGTTCTTCTTCACGTTGGCTCAACAGAGTCCAGCTCTGGCTACAAAGCAGTACATAAACAAGCTCAGCCAAAAAGTGAGCTTATGTGGTGTATCCGTAGTTAAATACTTTTTAAAAAGTCATTTAAAAATAGAAACTTAAAAAAGATGTACTTAGAATAAATCTAATGCTGCTCTGTTGCTGCTCTTCTAAAGAAAAAAACATTGAATCATTTATAAAAATAAAGATTTTATATCTTCTTATCTGGTTCATAAACTTGTGACATATTTGGCATCAGCAGAGCTAATTCACCCATCTTCATGCTGCAAAGTATGAATGAGCGTTTATCTATACAGCAGTGTGGAGAGAGAAAGATAGGTGTGTTTAGTGATCGTGAGTCAAAAAGCCTTCGTTCATTGTTCATTGTTCATTGTTCATTGTTCAGACATAAATTAATAAAATACAAGGCAAAATATTAAGAAAAATCTTTATTTCTGTTTATAGAAGAAGGTTTTTACTGTTTTTGAAATGCATCGCGGTTAATTTATTCTTTCATGGAGCTTTTGTATTCATACAGTTGCAGTATGTTTGATCGATAGTCCACAGCACAGATAATAAAAAAGAAATGCAAGTGTAGTGCAGCTTTTGTAAAACGGCAAACTATCTGAGTGGGAATCAAGGTGACAGAAACAGAGAACTACTGTGTGAAATCAAATGAAACTGAAATAATGACGAGCTCAGCTGCAAATCATCTTCTGATGACACGAGGAAGTTAGGAGATGAATGAATGAATGCTGGTCTCACTGCACCAGTTTATGATGCAAATAAGACATAAGATCCCTCATTGAACAGCAAAGGCTTCAACAGGCTAATGTACATCTGTTTCTCCACGTTCTGCTGTCAGTTTTCAGCCTCGTGGGGAAATTCACAATGCTGTTTCATTTTCTACAAAAGGAGTGTGGGCCTCAGGAAGAAAGCTCTCGATCTCTTGCTGTGATGCTCCATCCTCCTGTTGCAAGGCCTGTCCATTACCTTCTTTGTTATGAGACCTTTGGTGGGGCGAGATCTGGAAGAGCGATTAAAAAATAACTTAAACAAATGATCTCCTTTCATCTTTTAATCACTGGGTATTTTTCGACCAGGCTGGTTCCCGTGCTGGTTCGGAGCCAGAGCCAGATTAGGCACCGATTCTTTGGTTACGACCGCCTGAGCAACGGCTCTTGGTTCTCAAAACTGGTTCAATCCAGGCACCAACTCTGTGCTGGGCCAGAGTTGAAAACCAGTTCACGCAGCTTGCAAGCCGGTTGCATCCGCAGCTGGGGGCGGGGCTACCTGGCCAAAATAATAGCATTGAAACATGGACCCACATCTTAATAAAAACAAATTAGACTCTAAGAACAAACAGAATATGTCTGAGTAGGAGGTGAGAGATGGCCGCAGCTACAAACGGCGCCTTGATCAGCTGCTTAACATATAATAAAAGCTTAAATAGATTTAGATCAGGAGAGGAAGCTGGGACACCGCGATAACAAGCGATCCAAAAGCAACCCGCATTTTCATGATCTTATTTCTGATCTTGGCGACAGCCGGTGAACTAAACAACCGGCACCCTGAACTCCACTATGGTTGAGTTATTCCTCCTGTCCATGGTGGAAAATACTGTGGTGAAAACTCAACTTCAACACCACAAAGTCTGGTAAGTGTTGCTGTTATAGTGTTACTCATATGTGACGGGAGGCTGTGACGTTTATTATTACACACGTAAACATGATGTAGATTACGTAATGACGCAGAACCGACCAGGCTCTTTCGGTCGAAAACAAAACTGTTTTTTTGGAAGCACTGAAGTTGAACCAGCAAAGCTCTGGCTCTAGCTCAAGCACCGAACCAGCACGGGAACCAGCCTGGTCGAAAAAGGCCCACTGAGGTTAAAACGGTACCATTGTTCGCCCATGTTTATCATTTTACTACATTCTGCAGAGATTTGGTCATTAAATCAGAAAGATAATATACAAGTTTGATTTGATGATGGGAAGGGCAGTGCAATGTATAGCTCTCACTATCAGTATGCTTATTTTTGTGTAGTAAAGTTTGGACCTGGAAACTCCAGGTTGGGAACCATCAAACCAAAGAGCAAACTAGAAAAAAGTAAAACAGTAAATCTCACCTGAAGCCAAAAGCTGAAAAAAATCAAACTAGAATAAAAAAATGTAACATTTTAAGCTTTGTTGGTTATAATAAACTCTTTTTTTATTTTTCTCTTTATTTTTGAACACATTATCCTATATTGCACTTTCGAGATCAACATGAGACTGGAACCAAATTTTCCATCCTTTCCACACATGCATTTACTTTGTATCTTTAAATGGCAATTTAATCTCTAAACTAAATGAGTTGCATGTTAATGGAAATATATGCTTATTTTTACTCCCAAACAAGCTCTCAAGCTTTTTTTTTCCTTTTTTATAATGGCAACAACAAGTAATTAAACTGGTATTTAAAGAGTTAAAATAATCAGGTAATTTACATATTTGGACATTTTGATTAGGCAAGGCAAGTTTATTTATATAGCACCTTTCATGTACTTTCATTACAAATTAAGTTTATTGAAAGATTTATGGTGAAAAGTGGAAAAATGTTCCTCTGTAATGATTTAAAAAAGGTTTTTGGGGGGGGAAAAGTTCATTTTAGTGACCCACAGAGATTAACATCTGAATTAACAGATCATTATCACGCTGATCAAACATTTTACAAGGTTTATGATTAATTGTCCGAATGCGGTCAAACTGATTCTAGATAATGAATTGTACTTACAGACTGTCCCAGAGGAGTCACACAGCACAGCTTCTTCTTCATGTGTTCAGGCAGAAAACAAAGCAGTTTCCCAAACAAGGGGTAGATCGTTCCTGGAGTCACATCCTCTTCTCTCATTGGGCCTCAAATAAATCCAGATAAAACCTTTTAAATCTCATTGTGAAGGAACCTTCTGGATTATGTCAGTGTAAGAGGTTGCCTACCTGTAAGAAAGCTGATGATCAGGCCTATGAGAATGACTGTGAAGCAGTTGAATGCACTGTACCACATGTAGGACAACGAATAAAACCTCTTCAGCCCAAACGGTCGACTAACAGAAGAACATTAAGATAATTATGCTGTGAAGCAAACACTATAGAAACAATACAGAGGCCACTGGAGGGATTTGCACCTGTGAGTGACATTGCTGAGAGCTGTTTGAAAGGCAGCTGTCGTGTTGTTCATTGTCAAGATGCTGCTACAGTTGGGTGGCAGCGGTCCGGGGCCAGAGCTACGGGTGATGATGCTCCCGATGCCGATCCAGAAAGACACAGCCAGACCTCCACACAAACCTACCAACGCACCCTGAAAGCAAAGGAAATGTCACAATTTCTTTGCCCAACGACCAACAAATCTATCAGATAAGGTTGAACTTACAGCGGAGTTGGCCCAGGGGAAGAAGATCCCAAGACAAAACAATCCCAGAATCGGACCGCCAACCATCCCGAAGATTTTCAAAGCCACCTAGAATCCACCCAGAAACACAAAATGCTGCTTTAAAGAGAAGTATAGATTACTGTGTAAGTCAACAGCATGCAAGCTCACCTGTAAAACCGAGTCCCCCATGAGATGAGTGAGATAGGCCATGGCCAGGCACAGCAGCCCATAAGACATAGCTTATCGTGGAGACACACGTACAAACATTAGCATAACTTTTATCTCTGCATCACGCACTGCTGATGTCAAAGCCTCATGCTGCTAACCTAAAGCTTTGGACAGCAGGGTTGCTCTTTCTTCTGTCATGGAGGGAAAATTGGGTTTGATGAGGTCCTCCATCGTCACTGTAGCCAAAGAGTTGAAGGCAGAGGAGATGGTGCTGCACGGAAAAGATAAACCAACACGCATGCATCAACATCTAAGACGTGTTGTAAGGAGGCGACAGACTGATGTTTTTCAGAATAAAAGCTGAGGAAAGCTAATTATACAGCAGTCCTCACAATAAAGAAGGTTATTATGCAAACTTTAACACACTTATTAGCATTTTTATACAAATATTGGGGGAATTGTATTGTATTCTGTTGTTCATTACTTCAGTTCTGCTTAACTGGACGGCTGTTTGGAAGACTAACAGATCTGCAAATGTGTTTCAATCAGTGGCAAGTATAAAAATAAATACCTGTACTAGGATTTATTCCAACAGAACGCTGGAGGGTTATTCCCTTCATCCATCTGTGGTTTTTAATAACTCTGCATAATCTGATCTAAGTACATCTGCTGATGCAATTGCATGTAATCAAGCTCTGGGCCGTGTTTAAAGTCATATCAGCATGTTTACAAGGTGCTCGTTCAGATATCAGTTCAATAGAAATTACTGCACATCTTTGTTGTTTAGAAGAAAATATCAGCTACACAAACCAGCTACTCAATTACTGGGAGGTCTAAATGTAAAATATCCCACGAGAACACATCAGACTCATTGCAAACTGAAACTATACTCTTGGGACGTGGTGAGGAAGAGCAGTACCTGAGAGCAGCGCTAAATAAACACGCAACGAAAAGTCCTGGCAGACCCGGTTGACCTTGTAGCATGTCCATCACAAAATAGATCACCATCTGAGGGAAATCAGGCCATGATCAGGTCTTTTTTGGACGTTACATTTGATTTGCATACATTTCTTTGCTCACAACAAACCAACACATTGAAGTTTGAGGACACAAGAGGTCACATTTTCATAACAAGTCACCAGGGCTACAATAAATTACTGTAAAATATGCAAATATCCCAGTAACTGTGTTCATGTTTACTGAACTATCCATAAGCTTTTGATCATTTTTGTGTTAACACCTTGATGCTGAAAAGCAATAAAAGATGAAAGGCTAAGAAACAACTGATTGGGTAAAATATAACCACGTTAAAAAGTGTGACTATCACAGCGAAACTTACGGCATCTCTGGAAGAGCTGCCCAGCTTATCAGAAAGGTCTTCTCCACAGTAACATGCAAACATGACCAGCCCCATGATGCAGCTTAGAGCCAGAGCCAGCTCCAGGGAAGGGAACACCATATAGCACGATCTGCAGACACACAAACATAAATATAAAGCTTCTTTTAGTAAAATGCTCAACCTCTAAAGGAAAAATACCAGACAAATAAACAGGGAAGTAAATAAATCTCCAAAAATCCTACAATATGTGCCAATTTTATGGCAGATAATCTGACACGATCCATCATGTTACAAAGGACAACGAACTTCTGCAAACCATAAATACCTGCTGAAACTCTAAACAGCTGCTGAGATATTCTAATCTGGATTGAAGCGTATGAAAGGTGAATTTAAACAAAGGTGTCAGCACTCCCTGGTGGAGAAATACACATAAAAAACACTTTATTAGAACTGCCTTCATATTTGGTGTTGGAAACATTCCTAAGATTTTGCTCCCATTATGGATGTGCAGCAACTGTGTGATGGAGTATCACACAGTTTCTGCACATCCATAATCCTAAACTGCTCTGTTGGACTGAGATCTGGTGACTGTGGAGGCCGTTGGAGCACAGTGAAGTCACGTTGAAGGAAGCACGTGGAGATGATGTGAGCAATGGAGCATCATTCTGCTGGACTAATCCACCAGAAGATGCTGCACTGTGCTCATAAAGGGGTGGACATGGCCAGCAACAATACTCCGGTAGGCCGCTGTGTTTCAGTAATGCTGAATTAGTACAAAAGAAAATATTCCTCACATCATTACACCTGCAGCAACTGGAACCACTGGTATGAGGAAAGGTGGATTTATGCTTTCATGCTAGTTCTGATCATACCATCTGAATGTTGCAGCTAAAATGAAGACTCTTTAGACCCAGCAACATGTCATCATTTTATATGGAGTGTGTGCTAATTGTAGCCTCAGTTTCCTGTTCTTAGCTGACAGGACCCAGGTGGTCCTCTGTTGCTGTATTTCATCTGCTTCGAGGTTGGATTGTATTCAAAGATGGCATTCTACATACCTTGAATTTAACCAGATTATGTATGTTACTGTTGCTTTTCTATTATCTCCAACCAGTCTGACCATTTCTACCTGCCTGAACAGAAAAACTTGCTGCCATGTGATTGGCTGATCAGCTATTTGTACCAGTAAGTCATTTAATTAAGCCATTTATCTAAAAGTGTCCAGTGAGCGTTTAATTAACAAATATCATTATAAAGAACCAGGTACTTCCTTATATAAATTAAGAGAAAAATCTTTAAAACCACAACTAAACGTGTCAGTAACTAACAATAACGTCTTTAGATCAACAATGCTTGCATTTTCTGACAACAGCTGGAACAATATGTAGTATTATATACAGAATAAAGACAAAGTTTCTGCACTATTTTTATAGATGTGACAGAACATATAACGGTATTAAATGTATTTTCAGGCTGAGCTCATATCAGCTGGGAATCCATGGTGCTGCATACCTGATAGCTTCTTTTTCCGTGCGCGAGCTGAGGTATCTTTGGACTTGAGCCTGGTTCACTCCGTACAGGGACAGCATGAGGAAGACTCCACCAACGCCAAGAGTCCAGAAGGTGTGTCTTACTGTAGGATCTGGGTTTAGACTAAAGAAAAAGGAGGGGAAAAAAAGAGTTTAAAAGATTTTTACAAAATGTGCTGATGCATTGGTCCCCTGACTAATATGCAGACTTGATCTTGCTGGAAGTTACAGTAGCTAACAGGTGCAAACACAAATCATACAAAAACAACTTAAAGGAAAAACACTGCATATCCACCTTTACAACAGAAGAGCTCTGTCGCAAGTTTCTGCTAGCTTAAGTCAGTCATTTAACTCACATGATCTTTTTATAATATTGTACAAAATTAAGGCCAAATGTAAAAAAATAAACATACATGATACATATTTTATTGTTGTTTCTCCCCTGCCCTCACATTGTTCAAACCTCCCTCCAGTACCTGTTGTGTCTGTCTCAGGTAAAAACAGCTGCTCAGAGTTAAAAGCCCCCCTACTCCTCTCAAGGAGAGCAGTAACAGGATCGCGTCTGTAGATGGCGTGCTTTCATTATTACCCTTAAGAACAACAAAAGCCTGCCCTACCCTGCTGATTAAAAGAAAACAGACTGTGCTGTCTAAATATGTATTTCTCTTCCCCAGTAAGTCCATCCTTGTTAGTCCCAGCATTTGGATCTTTTCAGAGTTTGCTCAGACCGTGATCATCAATAACTGTTATGAATTAGAAGTGATTTGGAGTTAGATATTGAAGGGGGTGCATATTCTGGCAGCACAGTACAGGTTGTAAGTGAGTTCTTGAAGATAATAAGAAAAATTCACCATCTACAGGCGAAATGTTGTTACTGTACTCCTTTAGAGCAAACACTTCACAGCAGGAGGGTTTTTTTGCCACCTCTGTGCAACAGTGAGAAGAACAGAGGTATTGAGCAACATGAGAACGGGAAAAGAAGCAATGAATTTTTTTCTTTACAATGTTATAAAAATATCTGCTGATTTGAATTATTAACATAAGCTAACAGAAACTTTGATAACATCAGAGCACTTTTGTGAGAGTGAGTATGCAGCGTTTCCTTCTTGCAGCTGTTTTTGTTTACGTAGTGCGATTTTGCATATGAACCGTGTTTGCACCTCTCAGCCACCGTAGAAAATATATGAAAGCTGCACTGTTTAACCCAGAACACAAAAGGTGTGACTTACAGGTAACTTTCTCACCTCTAGCTTAATTTGTACAAATATGTGAAGACAAATGCTGTTAGTGTCACAAAACACAAAATATACAATTATGTCACTCTGTAACTTTAATATGTGGAAAAAATTATACTATAAATATAAAT
>JBAMHV010000021.1:17177243-17193121 GCA_037177535.1 Pseudomugil gertrudae
AGTATAAGTGTTGAGTCATTATAGCAACAGACCATTTAGACAGCACCAAATCCCCTACTATTTCTCAAAATGAGAACAAAATTAACAGGTACACATTTCTGAGGGTTTCTTACTTTTTCTTTTTTTTCAAATAAATGAGAATAATGCTAATAAAAAACACATATATGTGGGACAAGAGAGCCTGTATAGAAAGTCAGCATTTGACTTACTCCAGACCAGATATATGGTTTCCCTCCCACGCTTTCTTCCAGACTTCTGGCACGCCACCAGCCTTTTGCACTCCCACCACGATGACAGCCAGCTGCCCCACAAACATCACAACAGTCTGAAAGACGTCGGTCCAGATGACAGCTTTCAAGCCGCCCTGGAGGAAGAATCAGATAAATACAGAGACGTTATCCCATCTTCCATATAAATGACCTGTTTAGAGTATGATCCACAAACAAATAACTGTAACTCACAATCGTTGTGTACACAGTGCAAACTAGTCCAGTGGCCAGCACCGTTCCCCACAGCTCAAATCCAGTAACTGAAATAAAAAACAGCAACACCAAGAAACTCAATGAAATGTAGCTCAATTTAAAGAGTTAAAATACAAGAGGGTAACTTTTCATACCTGCATTTAATGCAAAGGCTGGTGTGTACACACAAACACCCATATAGACAACCTGTGGCCAAGTGAAGCAGAGACAAAGAAAAAGCTAGTGGTGTTATAAAAGTAAAAATGAGCATTTCAGAAGCAAACAGAGGCATTTTCTGTATTTATTATGGTTTATTATATAAAAGTGGTTTTCTTTCCTTTTGTTTTCAAAGTGTACACTCATTATAAGTACTCCAAATCCAGGGCGTCAGTAATTCTCTTCAGAAACCAGACCATGCGTTTGCCTTTTAATGCACAGAAACTGGTATTAATGGGGTAAAAGTACGGTGTAAGGATGCGCCGACCTAGCACATTCTTCAGCAAATTGTTGTAGAACAAAACAGGACAACTTAATAGAAAAGGGATGTCTAGCTTGTCCTCGAAGGTCACAATCCTGCAAGTTTTCAATGTAGCCCTGCTGCAACGCACATGACACAAATTAATGAGTCACTGTGCAGAACGTCATATGCTGTTGGGCCCATTTAATTTTAATCAAATGTACTGAAGCAGTGATACATTGAAAACTTGCAGGAGAGTGGCCATTGAGGACCCACTATAGACACCCCGGCCGTAGAGCTTTTCCTGTGCTGTGATAATAATCTTATTCTAATTGTTTAACAGCTGTGCACAGACATCAGAAAAAGGAAACACTTGTACTTCGACTCACCATTTGAAAGATGAATGTCAAGGTCCCACAGATGCGCACTGTTTTATTAAACCTCAGTTCCAGATACTGTGAAACAATATAACATGAGCTCTGTGGGTCAGATTAAACCAACACACGTGACAAATATAAACGTATCAGAATACCTGGTAAGCGCTGGAGAGGCGCAGTCTGTACAACACTGGAATGAAAACATGAGCTGGAATGACAAGACCGAGAAAGTAGGCACAGCCGATGAACCAGTACTGAGTGCCGTGAGTGTAGATCTCAGCTGGAACGCCTATGATTGCCACGGCCGACTGGAAGGAGGCGATAAGTGACAGTGAGACAGGAAGACAACTCATACTCCTGTCTGCCATTAGGAACTCCTGGGTTGTGCGCTGACGCCCACCAGACAGGGCGTAGTACAGTCCGATGCCGCCAGAAGCGGCAAGTAGAACAGCAAATATAACATAGTCTGCAACGGTGAAGTGCTTCTGGTTGGATGGGTCCATTTTGATTGTCTCCTAGCCGCAGCTAGAAAAGATTATGTGCTCCTACAATCCCACTTTCACACAAATGAGGCCATTCTTTATTATTTCCCATCAGTCTGGAGAGTCCAGTGACCTGTACAAAAGTGAATAGATCCAACTTATACACAATATTTACAGAGAGATTGCATCACAGAAGGAAAGAATAGCTTTAAACCTTCTCTTACGATTGTTTTTAAATCTTACCAAAGTGGTAAAATAACAACAGACAATATTCTGACAAATTCACAATTCCTCTGTGATAAATGCAAAAATGCCTGCAGTTGTTACAAGATCAACCAAATGCCTGTAACATCAGACTCAATGTACACAAACAGAGGTCACATCAATTCTGTGCCAAGTAACCCGACTGCACTGGTCCAAAAATAATGCCGACTGTTACTGCCAATGCAAGGTTGAGGAGGGTTCATCTCGAAGGCTGCACCAGAGAGATAAACAGTGGCAACAAATCTCTGAGTGTTAAAGGTCACTGATAAAAGTATTTGCAAACTCTTTATACGGTAAATCATAGTCTGTTTTAAAGCATTGGTTTACTCAGAACATACAGCATTGGGAATCTTATTATATGATGCTTAAATGAATCCAAACTAAATTCCTTTAAGAAAAATGCTTTAAACTTGCTTATTTTCTGTCATGTGCAAGTTTTTTTTCTTCTTATCGTCAGCTGGAAAAAGAACGTACAAAAACAAAGAACAATTACCAAGCAAAAAACAACAATAAACACTTAACTTATGAAGAAAATCCTGTAATTGCATCTCCATTAACGCTTAAAATCATATTCAATCAATTCTGGGTAGGAATTATTTCCATTAATGATTATTCTGAAGGTTATTTTGTCTATGAGCTGAGATAAACACAAGTCTACAAAAACACAACCCTATACCCCTCAAGGTTAACAATACTGACATAAAAAACAATTAACATAAATATTAACTGTATAAATCACTGTAAAACACTCATGCAGCACAACAAGGTCACAATAAACTACTTGTTATAACATATATATATATATATATATTCTGCATCTGTTGATTCTAGTGTAGTAATAGTAATCATACATAAAAGCACTTCAAAAGTTAAAATACTTGTATACAGTATTTTACAGGTATTGAAAGTAGCGCAATAATAAAGTTTCAAACAGATTATGGCACATAAAGTTTTTTTTATTAATATTTTATATATTTACATCAATTAACAGCAATCTATCCCATATGGCACATGAAGTAAACTCACCTTTACTCAGCAGTAATAACGCTATCCGGGTGAGACCCGCTGTAAGCGACCCCATGTTTGACAGGTTTCAAGGGTTCTGCGTCAATGAACAACGTCAACCTGTTTAAGTATTCCCACGAGTGGGACAACGACAAAAATAATGCAACGTGAGGTTACATTTAGTAGAAACTTCACTTCCGTGTCTTTATCTTCGCATGTGTTCATTCACATTTCACCGAAGAGTTACGAAGCTAATCTCTCACGCTGATGCTCCATGTGATCTCAATTGTTTCCAATTTTACTTCCGGGGTTGACGTTGTGAGAGGCGTGGCTACGTTGTGAGAGGCGTAGCTACGTTGCGAGAGGCGTAGCTAACAAAGCAGCCGCCAAAAATCAAAAAGCTTGTATCGTAAGTGTCTTTTTCAGAGTCGCTACATATCCTAAAGTTAAAGAGAGAAAGGAAAAGACATGGAGAGAGCGTCCACCAAAGGTAGCGTGACGGAAATGTACAAAGCTAACTCGCTTCTAAAGCAGCACGTTATGATGCTAAAGCTAACATCATCAATTAAACAGTCTTTGTTTACCTAAACTGTTTGAATGATAAGAGTGTCTTCATGTGCAGGTGTTTTGAGTCATCTAAGTTTGCTGGAGGTCCAAGCAAGGAGCCGTGGAAATGTGTCTCAGCAGCAGAGTCGTGTGAAGGAGCTAAAGGCTAAAGCTGAAGCGCTGAGAGTCCAGAGAGACCAGCTGAAGGCTGAGATATATGCACACAAGGTGAGGAAGCTTCTCATGTCACAGCTGTCCTGCACCATAACCATGGAAGGTATTATTTAATGTGCAACTATAAGGTATGACTACAGTATTTCATACCTTCTAATAAAGTAACATTTGTGCATGGATTCTCCAGTCAAACATATATTTATAAGCATTTATGAAAAGAAAAACTTAACATAAGGCTCACAGTTGCTGCAGGTCAGCCAACTGGCCTCTGTGAAGACTAATATAGCACAAATTTATCTTCAATGTATATTGTTTAGTTGTGGCCAACAACATTTATTTTATTTTTATCATATAGCTCGCTATAAATATAATGCAGACATATACAGTACATGTAGCATGCATCTACATGTATTTAGACATAATTAGTAGGTAAATGTAAATAAAATATTTTCCTAAACAGAATATAACAAATAGTGTCAGACCATGTAAATTTGCTACATATATGTAAAAGTTTATCAGGAACATCTCATTGCATCACAGAATCTCCACAAACTGAGATCCTCCTCAGATAAACAGAGAGCTGATGAAGACGAGGACATGGATGAAGACTCGGAGAGCTCACAGCTACTGCGGCTGATGGCCAGACATACTGAGCTGCAAGATCTTCTCCATGCTCATCGCCTCATTGGTATCTACAGCCAGCTGTTTTTCTTTTTTTGAGATATTTTCATCAATCTTGTCCAGTTGTATGCTTGAAATATCTTTCTCTGTAATCTTTTCATTTGCTTTGTCACCAGGTGGATATGACGCTATAAAAACCTGTCATGGTAAAGGCCTGTGTGTATCTCTGCCGACTGCCTACGAGGGTGTCTATTTAGACACCTACAACCTAGGGTTTGACCTGAAGCCTAAAGTGAGAATCGGTCGTCACAACATCCCCCCCTTCATTCCCCTGAACAGCCTGGCTGAGCAGGTCAACTTGCAGACTGACATGAAGGCTTTCCTTGACGCTCTCAGTCAACACCTCAATGCGTTTGCTGGCCGCAAACAGCAGCTAAAACTTGTTAAGGTGCCAGTTTAACTTGTTTTTCTGTAAAACGGTAGTTTAAGATAATGTTTAAGACAGTCGCCATCATCCTCAAATCTAGAACAAACCGGTTCCACTTCTATAAATGACTTAAAATAAATAATCTGCTTTCTATGCAAAAAAAAAACAAGTTCATGTGTGCAGTAATCTTCTTATAGGACCGAGTACTACAGGTCAAGAAAATACATTTTTAATTAGTATGCACATCAGTTCATAATAAAATTTTCCCTTTTTCCTTGTAAACTTTGCTTTTAAGTTTTATTATAAATAAGCAGTGTTATGTTATAAATTGTTCATTAAAGGTGTAAAGTTGGGAGCTGCTGGGTCGTATTATTTTAAGATCAATATAAAAATAACACTGTCCTCTTGGTTGCTTCCAGGAACAGCACAAGTTTGTTCAAGTGATGGAGAGCAACGTTTTGTGTACAGTATTGGTGCTGCTGCTGACTGAGCGTAAAGAAAAGACTCCCATACTTTGCACGCTGGATTACACAGACCACACGCGATGTCTTCCCACTCGGGTTCACTTTGAATGTGAAGGTAGGATTGTTTTCCACCTGCTGAGGAGGTCTGACAGCACATGGCCATTTTGACTGAAACAGTCTGTAAGTTACGGTACAGCAAATACTTTTTTTCCCCAGTAAACTTAGTGTTTTCTGTATTATTTACTCTTTTACAGACAAGCATCTTCCTGATTTGCCACAGTGGAAGAAAAACCAGGTTTTGCTGATGGACACTCCTGTGCACAAAGCTTTAACGGCTATGAAGAAAATGGGGACCGTTGTTTAACTGAATAATTTATTTGCATAAAACATGTTTTATCAAGCAGTTGAATTAACTGTGTGTAGAGGTACGGCACTGTGGCGTTTCCTCCAGGTCTTCCTTTGTCTTTGAGCCTTTCCATAAATTCTGCCACCCTCTTGTGTAAAGTTTCCCACCGATGCTGCCTCAGTCTCTCCATGTCCTCTCTGGCTTTCTGCTGCTGCCTGGCCAACTCTTTTTCTGATATCGAGTCAATAGCAGCTACGTTTTTCATCTGCATGAACGACAGGCTGCTGTGGATGTTGCATCCACGCCTCACTGAGCTTGCAGATTTAACCGTCTGCTGATGTAGAGCAGCTATCGACCGCCTTTGCTTTGCTGTTTCTGACACTTTGTTCAGACAATGGGGTTTGCAGGAAACCAGTCTTCCATCAGATGTGTGAACACTCCTTCTGACGTGCGTCTCTGCAGTTTTGTACTCTTATTTCCTTCATGGCAGTGTTAACCGTCTCTTTCGGTTTGCAGAGTTTTACCATCCTCACTCGTCTTTCTTCAGCCGTGAGCGAGTCTCTTCTCTGTCGCAGCATCTTGCGGGTGTAACTGTACCGTTTCTCCAACATGTTTAGTTTGTGCTGGAGATCTCTGTCCTCCTTTTGGTTCAGCACTCTCAGCTCTCTCTGCAGAAATGTCCACATATTTCCATTGTTTACAAGGACTAGAGAGAATGTAATACAAGTCAGTTCGGTCGAATTCGCTTTAGCTTAAATGTTTTTTTCTTACTTGATTTGTGTTCATCTTTCACAGAACAGGTGAGTTTTCCTGCTGTTACCGTCCCAGTGATCACATTGTAAACCATAAAGCAGAAAGGATTGTTATCCAGTATGACTGTGCACTGATATATTCCTTGAAGGTTAAATGACCTGAAGTTACAGGACAACTTTTCCAGGTTATAAGTGTGCAAAGTTCTCCTATTTTCTCATGTCACACTGCCTTTGATTGACTTATCTTTATGTAGGCAACCAGTACTTTTCTCATATTGTTTGGAATAAAGACGGCAACAGAAATAAACAAGCTGATAATTTAACTTTTGATTTGTTAATTGTTTGAGTTGAGCTCCCTGCAGCAGTGTATGATAAACCCAAAGTGAGCAACACTGGTTAAACAGATGCAGTTAACAGCACATTTATCATAACTGGCTAGAAATCAATGCATTGTGTATAGATTGTGAATGGTTTCTGTACAGCCAGATGATGATCATCTTTAAGAATATAATTCATCCATCCTTCCATCAAAATGTAAATGCAGAGGATGGTTTGAGTCCTGGTTATTTGGCAGAACTAAAACACTGCACTTTTCTACTCTTAACAAGTCACAGCCCGTACAGTAAATACTAAACACACTGGCTCTGGTTACCCGATGACTTATCGGTGATCTATAAGCATTTAGTTTTACAATGTCTCTTTCAAATCCATATCTACTATGCAGACAGGAAATGTTTCCATCTTCCCTGCTGGAGCTTATTAAACTGCTCAGACAAGAGTAGCAGATACTATGGAGAGAGTCCTCCATAGTTTATTAGGCAGTGTGTTATACTGGTGAAGCTGTACAGCTGGATGTTTTCCATTATCCTCTACCAGCCAGGTAATGAGGGGGTGTTGTGGGAAATCTAGTGGAGTGATCTATTTAGTCTTGCACAGCATATCAGGACTGATAATAAAACATGTTCGTACAATGAAAGACAATCTTGTGAATCCAGTTAAAGCTGTTCCAAAAACTCTGCAATTATATGGAAGTAGAGATGATGTGTTTTAATCCTGGAGAGAACATGCAAACAAACGAGCAACCCTCTTCCTGTCAGACTGCTAACTGCTGCCCAAATAAAAGGTTTCCACGTCTCGGGCAACCACACAAAGTTAGGACATTTATTAGTTTTAATTTATCAGAGTCATATTTAGATCATTTCTGATGATGCATTATTTCTACCTTACAGTAAAAAGCTGTTTGGTCTTTTGAATTACCTCTGTGTTATGTTGTTGCCAGCATTGGTTTGTCTGTTTGCAACAGAGCTCAAAAAGTTATGGATGGATTTTTGATTAAATTTCCAGGAAATGTCCAAAAATCTGGAGGTGATCCGGATCCAGGATTTTTTTTTTTTAAATGATTCTTTATCATTGTGAGATAGGGGCAGTTTTCAGCTTATGTGTATACATCTCCATGAAAAATGCTCAGATTGCTGAGAATATGCTTTCAAGGAATTCATTGAAATAGATAAATCCATTGTAGGACTAATATTTGGGTGTACGTTGGGGGGACTGTGTGGCTTGGTAAAGATCTGTGCTTTGAGTACTTTTCTAGTTACATAAGGTAAATTGTTTCCTGTGTTATATCTTATTTTTAGATCTAAATTAGTCAAATTTTATGATGGGTCCATTTTCTTAACAAAAATGCTGCAAGCAGAGGCAGGCGGCTAGTAAAGAGGCATCATTCAGCACTTTTCTAGTCATGCCGACCACTTAAAGCACATAGGAGACACATCATGGGGCAACTCGGGGTTCAACGCCTTGCCCGAGGACACTGAGGCATGTAGTCAGGAGCCGCCTGGAATCGGTCCACAAACCTTTCCATGAGCTACAGCTGCTGGTAACAAATGAGCAATGACAGATACAAAACCCACTTTAGGCCTGCAGTCTGGTAACATCCACTTTAATGAGTTTGAATAACTGAAGCAACCTTTTCTGAACGGTATCACTCATCTTCGTTCATCCACGTTACGTAGGACACACACAAACTAATAAATGATGCCATTTAGCAGGAAGAATAAGAGGCATTAGGTGACGTCTCTGCTTCGTCAGCTTTGATTTAAACAGGTTTGAGTTGTCAGTGTTGTTAGAAAGCTAAATCTTTCTGAGAAATTCTTTTTTCCAGCTGATCAGATGCACCAACTCGTCCTGAGATCCGGGTAAAAGCAGGCGGCAGATTATCTGCTGGTGTCACCTGCAATATACTCTAAAACTAAAATCACACCCTTTACTCCTGATTTATTAACCAGAAATAACTGTAGTGTGTTAAACAATACAGCACATTTTAGTTATTTTTTTTTAAACAAATTAAAGTTACTGGCTGATAAACAAAGTCTCTTAAACGTACATTCACAGATTCCCCATCTTTACCTTTTTCCCATCCTGTGGAGTCTAAAACAAAGGATTTTATTGTAGTTTGAAACCAGTTTGTATAAAAGTGCCCGCAGTCTGAAAAGATGTAAAACAGGACTGTTGCTAAAATAAAAGCTACTCAAATGAAGCCTTTTAGAAACTTTCTTTTGTTTTTCTAACTCACGTTTTCTTCCCTAAAAACACCTGTCCTGTGTGAGTCGTTGCATGGGTTAGCATATCATAACTGTTAGAGAAGTATAGGCCGCATGCTTGGCACGTATAGGGCCTCATTCGTTTGTGAGTTTTCACGTGAACAGTCAGATGGCTGTTTTGGGTGAAACTTTTCCAGCACACTTTGCATGAATACGGTCTTTCGCCTGTGTGACTTCTCTTGTGGATCACTAGTTTACTGTTATTTCTGAAACTTTTCCCACACAGCTCACATGAAACCGGCCTTTCATCCGTGTGGGTTTTCATGTGAACAGTCAGGCCACAGTTCTGACCGAAGCTTTTCCCGCATATCTTGCAGGAGTAGGGTTTTTCGCCAGTGTGCGTCCGCATGTGAACCATCAGCTTGTCGTTGTCTCTGAGACCTTTGCCACATATTTTGCAAGAGTACGGCCTCTCGCCAGTGTGGACTTGGTAGTGTTTCCTCAGATTGGATTTACATTTAAAGGTTTTTCCACATATGTGGCAATTTAAAGCCTTCTTACCAGTATTAGTGTTAACGTGACATCCAGATATGAGATTTTCTACATTGTTAGAACCACCTCTGCTTTCTGCATTCAGTTCAGGTGATTTAGAGTCAGAGCGTTGGGTTTGCTCCTGGTCTTTGTTGTCAGATGCAGGTGAGCTATGAAAGGGAAGCTGGTCGCTTTCGCTGACGTTACTTTCTCCATAAACTGCAGTTACGGTGTAGGTATGAGTCTCACACTTGAGATCAAGCAACTCTCCTTCCTGACTGGTACCAAGCTTCTCCTGTGGAGGCTCTGGTTCTTTCAGGTCCAGACCGGAGTTACTCGTCTGGTTACAAAATAGCTGGACAGCAAGGCTTTCCTCTTCCTCTTTACAGATATGTTGCTGCGGAACGCCTGGAGAGATAAGAGAAGAAATAAAAGTGACATCAGAACTAAACATATGAGTAAAATTAGTCTTAAATCACACTACTACCTAGGTCAGCATGTTAACATATACTAGTTATATGTAAAGCAAACCTACATCCTTTTGCAGATGCGACAAATACAGTGTGATTGTCCTTTGTACAAACATTTAGTTACCTACTTACAATCAGCACAAATCAACAGTTGATGGAATAACATGATCAATCAGGTGGTCAGCTGACCTCATTATGTTGGTGAACCTAAACCTGACCAACTGAAGCAAACCGGATTACAAACTTCCCCCACAGGTCTGTACAGTTTGCATGATGGCTGCATCATATCATGCTCATCTCCCTCTCTTAGAAAAAGGCAAGTCTGGACTGAGACCACTTCTATTGCTCAAATCTTCACGCCATCTAACAAGATTAAGCCTTTATTTCAGTTAGCTTCACTGATTGGTGTTTTCTTATGGCTAAACAGCCGTTAAGCCCCAAACCTCTGAGTTCCCTCCACACTGTGAATGTGGAAATGTTCTTACTTTCACTATGAGACACAGTTATATAATGTCATGTCTTTCAACATAGTTGTTTAAGAAATGAAAAGCTTCTCATTGCATCATTTGGGGTTAAACAAGTTGTTGCCAGCTGTGTAATCACAGTGTGAGTTATTACTTTAGGAGGCCGGTACATGTTTGCTAAGTGAAATCCAGGTGACAACTTTTTGGGGGGTCCAGGTAAGTGTATAAACAACAGGTTGAATAATCAGTTGTTAACTAAAACAAATTCTGGGTGAAATAACCCAATTATTTAATTATGACAGTGCAAGCCATGTAGTTGTGGTACAACATGATTTGTCAGGAAGAAGGCAGAGAAAGCAGGTGTCAGTCATTAAAACACTTACAAACTTAAGATCACATATAAAAATACATATATTTGATGAGTTATTTGTTATCTTCACTCATCACCAAAGGTCAGTTACATTCATCAGCTCACTGTGACCACACATATTTGATTGTGGCTTCCTTTCACAGACTAAAACCTAATCATATTTGGATTTAGTAATGGCAAACATAATCCCAAAATGTTGTTTAAATTAATTTGCTCTAAAGGACAACCAATACAGAGAGCACCAAAAACTATCAGAAAACATTCAGCTTTAATATGTGTGCATCTTATTCTCTGCGGATGTTTGGCATCATTTTGTTTGAGGTAATTTTCTTATCTTTATTTACTGTAGTTTTTTAACTTTATTCCTCCACATATGCTGTTTGCAGCTAAATTGATCTGATGTTAAGAAGAGGACCACATCTGTGTAGTAAGTAAATCAGAGCCACTATAAGGATGCTACATGGGGCACATCAGTTTACTAAGCTTGTAACAGTCTTACATTTACTTTACCTGTAGTATTTAAGTTGATTTCGACTTTCCTGTTGTCATCCAGCAGTTTGCGCTGACGATCGAGCTCTACCTCGTACTGAACGATCGTTGTCTCTAACTTTAGGAATATTTCTTCAGCAGCTATTTTTAGTCGCTCGCTGATAAACTCTCTCAGATGATGAACCGGTGACATTGTTGATGCAACTTCTGAAAACTGATCTGGCAAAAACCGTCCGTCTTTTTGAGTTACCCAACCAAACACGAAATTGTTGTGTTATTTTACTCTATTCTGGAATCCATGGTGTTTATATGTCTCTGTATTTAGTAATATAATTAAATAATTTGTCGATATTACATCCACTTTGGTAAAACCTATAAAAACAATTACTGAATTTCTATTAAAATAGCTAATTTCAGCTACATTTTCTTCTTCTGTGGTGGTATATTGTTGTTACTCTTCTTCGCTGGTTTGTAAGACGCAGCAATGTTGTTGTGCTGCCCTCTTCAGGTCAAACCAAGTATTGGATTTATCTTTTTTTAATCATCATGGGGTTTTTCTTTTCTTTTCTTTCTTTTTTTTAAAACATTTTTCATTATCACGGATTCAGTTATTTTATTGAGAAACTTTTACTTTTTTGTTTCGTTCATTACCCAACTGTAGGATGGCTTACTCTGTACTCACTTGAAAACTTGTGAAATATCCCTTTAACTTTCCTTGTTACGGGTTGTAAAGCCTGCCCCTCTTATGTAAGCAAAAAGGAAACTGGCTGAAATGCAATAAAACGTCCCGCTAACAAAGTTTCACATGGCCTTAAGTTGTTGAGCAGAAGACATCCCAGACTGGTAAGTTCAGTATTCTGCCTTAGTGACTCTGACATTGTGTAGACTAGCAGTACTGTGTGATTTTATCATCTTTACTTTGCTTACAAAAAACTAGTCTTTAAATTGCTCCAGAAATATAGTTTAATTATCTTTTTAAATAATGATTATTTGTAGTTAAGACCATATAACAGATGAAGATATTGTACGGATTTTACGACGCATGCGCCTTGCGTAACGAAACGATTGCTGTGTAATTGAATCAAGATGATCCTAAATTAATCTTCATGAACGTGGATAGTTTTTTTATCCCTGAGATTAGATACTAGATGTTTTTCTTCATTAATAATATTATTAACTAGTTCTTTTTAATACTAGACATTGTTTGAAATATTTAATATGTTTTAATATCAAAGACTAAATAGCAATGTGATGTATAACATATTCATCATTTTTTCATCATTTCTCAGCAGCCACTGCTTAGACTATGATGTGTTCGGTCCTGCATCCTGCAAGATATTTACTAAGAAACATCAGTAAACCAGTGAGTGTATGAAACAGATGATTAACCATTCGGGCTGTTTTTGTAACACCACCTACAGGAAACATTTGAGCTATAATTAATTTAATCTACAGATTTGCCTTCCTGTCTTTCTTAAGTTTAGCTCTAGTTTTGCCAAGATGATGCTTGCAGTGTGTGTCGATGTGCCTGGAGGACCGGAGAATCTGTTGCTGCGAACTGTCACAAAACCTCAACCTAAAGATGGAGAGGTCCTGATTAAAGTTCATGCAGCTGCCCTTAACAGGGCCGACTTATTACAGGTACGTTACAATCAATGTAAATTAAAAAAAATGGCAGATTTCTGGGGACGGTTTCAAACTAAGCCTAATAAAATACAGTAACTGATTATAAAATGAATCCCAGCTCTTATTAGCCTGGTCTAATAATGCATTTCTGGTGTATTCCATAGAGACGAGGCTTGTACCCGCCTCCCCCAGGTGAAAGTGAAATCATAGGCCTGGAGGTTGCTGGTACTGTGGATGCCCTGGGTCCAGGATTGAAATCAGACTGGAAACCAGATGACAGGGTCATGGCCTTACTTAGTGGAGGAGGATATGCAGAATATGTTTCTGTGCCTGAAGAGCTCCTAATGCCTGTTCCCCCTAACCTCACACTCTGTCAGGCTGCTGCAATACCAGAGGCGTGGCTCACTGCATTTCAGCTGCTGGTGTTTATAGGTAGCAAAGCCTTGTTTGTTTTAATCTGTTAGTAAACAGAACTAACAGAAACTACATTCCTGTACACAAGAGGCCAGTATTAAATGGTGTATTGGATATGTTTTGCCTCTTCCACAGCTCAGGTGAAGGATGGAGAGGTGGTGCTGGTTCATGCCGGAGCTAGCGGAGTCGGAACAGCTGCAGTTCAGCTGGTTCGTTTGCTTGGTGCTGTGCCCATTGTTACAGCAGGAAGCCAGGAAAAACTGAGGGTGGCCAGGAATCTAGGAGCAGCCGCCGGATTCAACTACAAAGAGGAAAGCTTTACACGGGGAGTTCATGACTTTACTGAAGGTAAATATGCAGCTATGCAGACAAATAGGCCTCTGGTACTAGATAGTATAGCTAAATGATGTCTTGTTCAGTGTTCAGTCTTTGAATTTGGTGTTTTTTTTATGTATGGATGATTAAGATTCCTTTTGAACATGTTCAGGGTGTAGTTAGGATTGTAAATGATTGGAAAAAGCACAAACTTGCTCAGTAACCTTGGAGGCCATTTTGAATGATTGCATGAAAACATGATTCTTTGGAAACGCAATAAAAGCCATAGGAAGATAGTTAAAAACGTCTAACACAGCTTTATCCATTAGCACCTATCCACAACAAAGTAATCTCAAGGCACTTTTACAGACAGTCTGATTCAGTAACTCACCAGTTTATAACAAACCAGTTCATAAAATCATGTCTGCATAGCTAAGGAAGCCCACAGATTGCATCAATTCAATCCAGAGCAATGCTCAGGGCGGTGGGAGACATTGGGCAGAAAACACACACAAAAAAAGTGATTATTCCCATTTCATAAGGCTGAAACCAAGAAGGCTGACCATTAGATTTAGTTGAAGAGGCTCCAGGAAAAAAGCAAACAAGAATGAAATCAGTTGCATGTTTGATTATCAAGCTTTATTCCACATTTTCCTACTGAACAGAGGATGCTTTAGTCTCCCACATGTCCTATGAAAAGTTAATCTTCATGGTCAGATTATATATTTAAACTTTAAAAAGGGAAAAGTCGGGTTGATTGGTAAACGATCAGCATGATTCTTTTCATTAGCAGCGCTCTGTCTTATTTTTATTAGTTCTAATTCACTGTAAAGGCTTTCTGAGACTGAGCCACCATTAATTCCCCATTTTTCTGCCTTTGGATGCAAAATGTTTACTGCAGGAAAGAAAACATGTTTCGTTGTAATAATACTGGTTGTCATTTTACAGGGAAAGGAGCAAACGTCATTCTTGACTGCATTGGCGGGGCAAACTGGGAGCAAAATGTCAGCTCTTTAGCCGTTGACGGCAGATGGGTGCTGTACGGTACCATGGGAGGCCGCACAGTGGAGGGAGATCTGCTGGGCAAGCTGCTCTCCAAGCGAGGCCACTTGCTCAGCAGCCTCCTCCGTTCTCGCAGCCTTCAGGTGAGAATTTTGACTCATGTCAAGAGAAGATTTCACACTTCTCCTTTCTTATTACTGTCTGGTTTTCCCATTATGAACCAATCTGCAAGTTTCCTTTGACACTCTTGCATAAGCATGTCTGACCATGCTCCGTACTTTCACTTTATCGTTCCTTCGCAGTACAAAGCAGAGCTGGTTAAGGCTTTCTCACACAGAGTGCTGCCATATTTCTCAAACCAGCCTGGCTCCTTGAGACCAGTGGTTGACAGCACGTTCGGCTTGGAGGACATTGCAGAAGCTCACAGGCACATGGAAGCCAACAGAAACACGGGAAAGATTGTTGTTAGCGTGATTTCAGAGAATAGAGAAAGTCAATGATTAGTTCCTGATGTGATGCTAGATATGAATACATGTTAAATGTATGGCAGGGAGTCTTACTGTACTGTTCATCTGTGTTTTAGATACGCAGCATCTATGAATAAAACTACATTATATATAAAAATCTGAGCTTCACATATAAATCTGTGTCTTTCTTCTGGGTTACTTTAATCTTATGGTGTATTACACATTTCTTTTTATGCTGTTATAAAGTCTAGTATTTAAATTTAGCTTAAGGAAACATGACAAAGGCAGAAATACTCACCACATTACAGTGACTAGGCAATAAATGCACATTCAGTTTCACGGTTTATGTTTTCAGTGTGTGTGTTTGTATCTGTGAAGGTGTTTGTGTGTGATCAGTATTTTACAAAGACAATAACGAATCTGAATTAACTCTGCTGTTAAATACACTTCTCACTGTAATAAAGAGACACATAATCATTACCATGTAACTCAACGTCATCCTGCTGGGAAGTAACACGTTCACGAGGCAGTGTTTGCTGATGTTGGACAAATGGGAGAGAGAACATTTACAGCTAGTAGCTACTGATAATTTCTGTGTCTTCATCATTTCTGGAAGATTTTTGATCATATGTGCACTTTGCCAGTGTTCTTACAACCACAGAAGTTGCAGAGGTAGGGTCGTTCATCCTGGTTGGTACAGCAATGTAGTATAGGGACTGTGTAAAACAGGGGTATACTGTTCCCACAACGTGTTGTGTACTTCTGGTACGTTAACGATGATAAACAGCAAGCCAAACTTGAATATTACAAG
>JBAMHV010000021.1:17193221-17208883 GCA_037177535.1 Pseudomugil gertrudae
AGAACAGGGTTATAAGGTGTGTGTGGAGCGAGAATAAGCAGGAATTCAGACCAAAGCATTGCGGTTCTACTTTATACTGACAATAAATTAATTATTTACATGTTAAAAGGAAGGATTTAAAAGCATCATATATCTCCTTTAAATAATTGTGCTGAAAAACTAAGTTTGTTTTTTTATGATAACACATTAGGTGGGTTAAAAAGTGAGATGTCAGTGTTTTACACCAGATTTAATTAATCAAAATCAACATTGAGGATTGGCTTCAGATGTGATGTATTTATTTATGTGTAATTCTAGAAATAAGTGATTGTTAAACAGTTCAAGCAACAGTTTGCCACAGATTATATCCCCACAAAAACCCAGTTTTGCAGTTACATAGATTAGATATGATGCAGACGGATATTTATTTCCTAAATGTGGGCAGGCCATGGGATTTTTTTTCTTTTCTTTTTTTTTTGTGAACATGAAGAGTGTACAGGCCACAGGGTGACCTCTTATTTCCAAACCTTGCACTTATTGCAAGGAAAGTTATGTCCATTACACATCTACACCAATCAGAGAGAACTTATTCTAATGCTGGTTCTGTGGTTTGGGATAGTAGAACACAAATGGCAAAATAAGAGATTATAGGAGAGGTAGTGTAGTGGTCCAGTTTGATGATGCAAGTAAAAAAATCACATTTAGCTTAAATTAAGTCTTCATTTATTCACTGTGTTGTCTTTTGCTATTTTATTGTAAATAAATACCTGACAAACAACAATAATCAAATTATATAGAGATACAGAAAAGTAATGTAATGAAGGAGGGATGGGGTGTATTTACTATTTAATGTGTTTACATAAAATTCTTTGAAAGTCTTCCTTTATTTATATTATGTAAACGGTTCTTTTGTGTAACACAAAGTTTTGTTTACCTGCTGACATGTTTCAGCTACATCTCATAGTCTTCATGTCACATGATGGTACTGTGACATGTCTTTTATCGGCTGCTCAGGTGGTTTTTTTCAGACAGCAGAGAGCGCTTACGCCCCCTACTGTCTGATGCCTTTTCCAGGACTCCATCCCACGTATGTGAAAGGGTGTATGTCAGGCGTGTCCAAAGTGGGTCCTCGAGGGCCGCTGTCCTGAAGATTTTTAATCTATCCCTGATCCAATTCACCTGGCTTCCATTAAATGAACACAATCAGGTTCAACATAATGACGGATTAACTGGAGTCAGCTGTGTTGGACCAGGGATACATGGAAAACCTGCAGTATTGTGGCCCTCGAGGACCCAGTTTGGACACCCCTGCTGTATGTTCTTCATCCTGGTTCATAGTCCTCTGTGTCGGCTTCCTAATCTCCATGCCTCCCTGATCCAGCGTTGGTATTTGTTACTTTCAGCACAGATGACACTGGCATTTTTCCAGTCCATAATGTGGTTCTCCCTTTTGCAATGATCTGATATTGCTGATTTGAGGTTTTCATGTTGTGCTTCCAGTCTTAAACAAAAGAACCGTTTACATATTTACTGTGTTAACATGTGGCTCGGGTCACAGGTTATATTTGCCAGGTCCAGATGTCCATAGGCAGGTTGGGAACTCTGGTTTTGCGGTTCATTATTTTACTGCGATGTGCCGAACATACAGTTTCTGAACATATGTCGTTGGCTCTACTTTTCCTCCTCCCTAAGCAATAATCTGCATCATTTTCTTCTTTTTGTTTGCTGGATAGTCTTTTTGCAATCAAACCAATTCCTTCAAGCAAACAAGAGTTCACTTAGTGCACATCTGAGTGTGTTTAATGTTCCTACTGTGACAATGGCGTCGTACTACCCCTGGAAGCTAATCACAGTTCATTTAAAGTGTATCAAACAGCTAAAATGTGAACACACCTTTTGGGTCTGATAGGTAGTTGGGTAATTTTACATCATTAAAAGCCTAAAATACCTCAGACAGTTCTCATGAGGTGAATAAGAAGGGATTTTTTTTTGTTTTAGAAAAAGTTGGAGAAATGGTGAATAGGACTGATGTCCTGGTTGTTTTGCTCAACCTGTTAAGCTACACGCTGAATTCTAACCTTGCTCTGTTACTCCAGGAAATTGGCGTTGAAGTATCATCCCGACAAGAACCCAGATAACCCCGAAGCTGCTGATAAATTCAAGGAGATCAACAATGCCAACGCCACCCTGAATGATGAAAACAAACGTAAAATCTACGATGAGTATGGATCAATGGGCCTTTACGTGGCCGAGCAGTTTGGAGATGACAGTGTCAAATATCATGCCCTGATGTCGAAATGCTGGTTTAGGGTGAGTGGTATGGCTTGTTGTTCAAAAAGTGCAAATCAAAATATACAAATCTGTGTGTCTGAATATTTCTTTACCAATGAGTCTTATAAATAGATACTGACATTGGTCTTTTTCAGACTCTTATGGTGTGCTGCTTGATCTTCACCGGCTGCTGCTGCTGTTTCTGCTGCTGCTGCTGCTGTGGGAAGTGCAAACAACCAGAGGATGAGGAAAACTTTTACATGGACCCCGATGACCTGGAGGCTGAGATCCGAGAGCAGGAAGCAGGTGAGCAATGTTATGTTTTTGTATTCAGAATAGAGGAAGTCCATTACCCTGCTGCAGATACCCAAACATCTGCATGATTGTCAGTGTAAAGTCAAGTTTTTTTATTTCTATAGTACATCTTGTATGTTTTAATCTTTTACTCAAAACCAAAACACCATAATTTACTGACAGATATCCTGTTATTTTATGTTGCTGGTCTGCTGGAGTCTAAGACCGGCTTTACATCAGCAGCATGATACACTCACATCATCATTCTCCTAATCTTTTTATGGCTCCGCAATATGAGAGCTCAAGATATCTAAATGCACTTGGCACATGCATATCAGGTCTGATTAGTCTGATATGATGCAGGAAAGCTTTCAGAGGTGTCTATTGCTTACTGTAAAAAGAAGATAGTACCTTCCTGACAGGAAAGGTCTGTTTTAGAAACTGTTCTGCTGCTGCTATACATTCATGATGTTTTAGTAGTTTTCTGCTCAGCTAATTCAACTAAATTAAATTGCAATTAATAGATGGAAACATATTACTTTTGTCATTATAACACATTGTTAGATCAAATTTCTTGAATATTATCAGCTATTATTACTCGGCTCAGGATCAGCAGAGTCTACATTTTAATGCTCTGATCCTGACATTACAGCCCCGACTGACGTGTACGTATACAATAAAGTAGATGTTGTGAAATTTCTTGCTTGAATTGTGGGAGTGAAGTGTTCTCAGTGTTGAAATGTGTTTTTACAGCACAAGACCACGTAATCGTTATACAGCCAAGCTCTGCTGATGCTTCAGGTAAAAGACTTTTAATCTGTCCTCCCCTTCCCGCTGCTCTGTGCCGTTTGACCCTCCTGGCTAATAACAGTATTTCTTATTTGCTTGCTAACATAACTTTGTTTTAATATAGGTGTGAAGAGAGGCTTGAAGCATCACTGTTTTTTCTTATTTAAAAGGATTTGTGTTATCTAATTTGAAGAGGAAAAACCCAGTAACGGCTGAATCTAGGATTCAGTAGCAGTAAATGTTTGTGTTCAGGCTCCCGGCAGCATTTCAGGGCAGTTTGTGCTGCTGCTGTCCTACTGGTGGTTTAGAGTCAGGTGGTTCCTGATGTCAGGATGAAACTGGGTAAATGCAAACATCTCATAAATGTGTGCTATATTCAATTCAACTTTATTTATATAGCCCAGTATCACAACAAAGTCACACACAGTTAATCACACAACAGCAGACATAACGCACAATAAACGAGTAATGACTATACTAACTAAGCAGACCCAGGACTTCCCTGTCCTTAAACCCTCCTTCATGATGAGGAAAAACTCCTGAAAAAACAAATTGTGGGGAAAGAAAGAAGAAACCTCATGGAGCCCAGGTTGAAGGAGAGATCCTCTGCCAGGACGAACAGGCAAATGTGCCTAGGACTGTTATCGATTAGCTCATCTAAACTCTGAATAACACAGTTCAGGTCTGTAGCCTGCAGCAGTTGGGCTTCATCTAGTCAGGGGAGTGGAGGTGGGTAGGGAATCAGGAAGTCTATAGGAAGTGAGGTAAGGGACCATCGGTCAGGACGGGAGCGCAGACTGGATCAGCTGAGGTCCAAACGGGACATCCATCAGCAGCCGGACATCTGAAACGGTCCTCTCTCCCCTGAGGGGAGTGAGAGAGAGGGACAACTTGTGAACAGTAATGAACTAATCAGAGCTATAGGCTCTATAGAGGCTATAGAGGATGTGCAGCTGATGTCACTGAGTGACCTGACTTTTGTTTTCCGCCATGTTAAACAGCATTAGTTCAGTCTCAGACCAGGTAAAATAAGACAGATTGTAGTGTGTGGAGTATTCTTCCTGGTCTAAATGGTGACTTCATGCTCCGTATTTGGGTGTAGCGGCCTAATAGGCAGGGCCAAAAGAACGACCCGTCATTATACAGATTCCCAGTGTCGCATAGCGAGATAAATGGATTACAGCTGTGAGACGAGAGTACTGGAACCAGTGCTACCAGCAGATTATGCAGTCAACACTTTATATCAAACTACTTATGTAAGGAATAATGCCCAACGAGGTATGCATAATCAGAAATGAATGAACACGGAGGTTGCTTCTGTGAAGTCTATTAATTACTTCAAATGGGCACATAATGCCGCTTCTACCACAATCACTTACAAAAGAAATAAATATTATATATATATTAATACGTTAATGTTTTTTGACACTGGTAAAACAGTAGGTTTTTCACAGGAAGCGGCTGAGTGGATTATTTAATATGTCACCTTGATGCGTTGCCACGGTAACTTGCTGTGGCCTATGTGTATATGCTGGCCACACGGGGGTTATAAGTGGACACTTGCTGTCCAAAATGGCGACGTTAAAAATGGGGATCACCTGACTGCACACCCCCTATAGGGCAGAGTGATGTGATGACAAATACTGTGAGAAAGGAGGGTTATTCTCCCATAATAACCTTCCTGTGTCGGATAAAGGTTGTGATTGGCCTTGCTAATGGAAAACCGTTTGGAAATCAGTTTGTATGAGAAGCAAATTGAGTTCTTTCTGCTAAAGTAAAGTTGGCTGGTTGAACAACACAAGTTAGCACAACAAAGCTGGCATGACATAGCTACACATTGCTTTTAATGTGGCTGCATCCCTCGCTCACTTTTAAAGGTGTATTTCCCCTTTTCTGCCCCTGACCTTGGAATCAATCAGCTAATCACTACCAGGACAGCTGGCAGATATGGAGACATGTCTGCACACACCTCCTAGGAAATATCTAAAAATGGATTGAGTCTGATAAGACAAGCTGATTTTTCAGATTGCACTTTAGCAAAGAAGCCACATTAGTTGTTTTTTGCTCTTAATTTCACGCTTTAATGTGAGCAGTCAGTGCTGCTCAGGCTTCAAACAGAAACCAGCCTGTGTTCCTGAAAATCTCTGTTCCTTCATGCTGAGTTTGGATCTGCAGGTAAATCTGCCATCTTGTTTTCCTGCAGGTGAGAACGCAACGATTGTGATTCAGCCCCACGCGGCTAACGGCAGCTCGGCCCCTGGAAAGACCGTAATAGCGCTTCCAGCAGAATGAATGAATCTACGTGAGTGGGTGGCGAGGAAGGATGATCTTGCAAGCTTAAAGACTGGGACAGTAATGTAAAGCCAGTTAAAATATTTAGGACTTCAGCAATGCGTGTTTTCAGTTGGTTTTCCTCAAATGCAGTCTCATCTCCAGAAAATGCATTTTCTTCTGAGCATTATTGTTTACATTAATTTGAAACCATTTCCCATAGAAAAGTTTTTTATGCCAACAGCTCCTCTTTGGTCAAGTCTTATATATTTTTTATATAATATAAATATATAATAATATAAATTTTGTTGAAAAAGCCATGCCAATCAAAGCCAATGAGCTATGAAACGATGATTTATCTTGTGCACTTTAAACTCACAGGTTTACATAGTAAATTCTAAAGCTTCTGTAATAGTCTGGGAATCCAGCAGACAGGTTGTTAGATTGTTTAAGGCTGAATATTTTAGTATCGTTGCACATAGAAACCTACTGTGGAGTTTAAAATAAATGGTTTTTCACACAAGTTGACCTCTATAGAAATGCTTGAGCTCCTCAAACAAATGAATGTTGCTGTGACCAAACTGCTGCTGCCAGCTTTTCTCTCAGGTTGTAAATAACTGGGTGACGTTTTGTTGTTGTTGATGAACATTTTAGGATAAGTCACAATCACCTTAGTTTGAGGAGTATGGACCACTGTGGACCACATGTTGCCAATTTAAACTTTCCTGCATGACTCCAGACCATAAATCTCAGTCTGTTTGCAGTCAAACCAAGCAGTAAAGACAAACCAGCTGCTCTGAACTCAAAAATATTATCAAGTTTAGTTGTTTTTATGGGATTGTCCATATAGTTATTGTATGCTGCACAGGTTGTGGCCTGGTCCAGAACCAGCCAAAAGTGTGGACACTCCGACCCATTAGCATTTATTGGGTGGGAGTGTCCAAACTTTTTACTGGTGCGATAAGTACACACAACTGTTATGAGAAATTAATCCAGTTGCCAGGCGTAGATTACAGAGCTCAGAAAAAAATAGGAAACGTAATGCTTAGTTTCACCTCACAGGGGCGTCGGAGGAAAGTTTGTAGCTTTTAAAAATCTTGAGGCATAAAAAGTGAAAATGTGAAAATGAAATCAGAAATGTGTCCATCAGTTTAATAAGTACTTACTGTTGAGCAGCTGTCTCGATGCTAAGCTAACCGGTTCTAGATCCATACAGACTGATAAAGCCCAGACAATCCAATCGTGTTGAGGTTTTGATTGCTTTGTATGAGCTGCTGATGGGGTCCAGAACCACCCAGTGGTTTCCAGTTTCCTGTGTTCTGTGGGATTATTTATGTAAATTCAGAGGTGTATTTTTTAATCGGAGGTTTTATGAATGTATTAAGCGTTAAATCAATCAAATTCTATTTTTAATACTGTTAATAAATCATTTTCTGTTGTCAGACAAGAACTATTTTATTTAAAGTCTGAACAATCAGTCTTAAAGTGACCAAATTAATACTTGAATAACTTTAATTAAGTAAATAGAAAAACAGATTTTCTTTATTTTCACAACATTGCTATAATTTTTTTTATTTTCTCACATTCAGATGTTTCCTATTTGTGCATGAAAATTATAATGATGTAAATGTTCATAGGATTAAATAAACTTGTGTTAAACTGGAGTTTCATTATGTCTTTTTTATTTTGCTGTTGGTAATCAGCACCTCTGGGTTCAGTTAGCCGTCATTGGCTCCTGCAGCACTCCACCCCTGTGTGTGTTACAGCAGGTGGTAAGTCATTAAGCGCCAACAAAACACGAGTTTGTCGCCTGAAGATATGGAGCTGGCAACGGATTCAGAGAAACTGCAGCTGATCACCACCTATTTGGAGCCTCTTGCATTGTGCGTCTGCTCTTGTATCGGGTCAAAGTAAGAAAAGAACATGCTGGTTTTACAGACTTCTGCTGTCCTCCAGCAGGATGGGTTCTCCAGAGGAAAAATATTCAGATTCAGAGCTGAGTGAAGATGCGTCCGGTGTGGGCGGTGCGCGGCAGTTTGAGTGGCTCTGCCAGGAGATGCAGGATGTGTCAGAGGCTGAAAGGGATGTGAAACGTGTTGCCAGAAAGAAACTCCTCGCCGCCTGCGCTGTGAGCTTGGTTTTCATGGCAGGAGAGGTGATCGGTAAGATAACGGACCTGATTTCCTGCCACAAATGTGTCCAAACATCATGAAGCTTATTAAACTTTAACATCCAGCTCATGAGGAAGCAAATTAAAATGATTCTCTTCTTCCCTTCCTTTTTTACACAAACCTGTTTAAAATAAAGAGTTAAATCTTAAACGTGAGAGGGGTTAACCTTTTTCTGTCCTCTGCAGGTGGATATGCTGCTCACAGTCTGGCCATCATGACCGACGCTGCTCATCTTCTGTCAGACTTTGGCAGCATCCTCATCAGCATTTTCTCCATGTGGATCTCATCCAGGCCTCAAACACAAACCATGACATTTGGATGGCATCGAGCAGGTGGAACAGAGAAAATTTGTTGAGTCAGCGTCAGTTTGGTGCATGAATGAGGGTTTTACTTGTATTACAGAGATTCTGGGCATGTTTCTCTCAGTTGTGTCTATCTGGGCTGTGACAGCAGTGCTGGTCTTATCAGCCATACAGAGGATCGCTGATGGAGACTATGACATCGACAGTCAGCTCATGCTCATCACCTCAGGCTGTGCAGTGAGCGTCAACATCTTGTGAGTGTGCCGAGGTCACTTCCTCTCGTTTCTGTTCAGTCAGCAGTGATCAGACACGTCTGACTCTACTCAGGATGGTCCTGATCCTGCGTCAGTCTGGGGCTTCACATGGCCACAGCCACAGCATTCCCACCAGCTGGCGTCAGAAAGACAAACAACCTCACAGGAACAGCCACAGCAATGCAAGCGTGAAGGCAGCCTTCATTCACGTGTTGGGAGACCTGCTGCAGAGCATCGGGGTCCTCCTGGCTGCTGTCATCATCCACTTCTGGGTCAGTAAAAAGAAACCTGGACAAGTCGTCCTTCAAATACCTAAATTAAGACTTTTTCCTTAAAACCTGCTTCTAAGTTCAGCTGGATGCTGGTTAGCCAACATTACATCCAGAATGTGCTGATGTTTAGAGGAAATATCTGCTGCCGCAACAAACCCAAAGCAGAATCACTTCCATGATTAAATGTGGGAAGGGTTTTGTGGAATCTCAGTCCAAAGCAGAAATTCATAACGTTACATTCAGCTTTCCCCCGTGAGGTTTCTATGTATTATTTACTCAAAACTATTCTGTGTTATGTGAAAAATACCTACAATCATCCTTTTTGAGGTTGGAGAACTATTTCATATTAAACTTGTAAAGAGGCAGAAGTCTGGAGAGCTGAAGTACTGAAAATGATGTCCATCTATAGTCAGACGGTGGCAATTCAACTAAAAATGCTCCAGATTACACATGCTGCTTCATTGTTTAGGGTCATGTAATAACCTGAAGTGAAGTCGGTATTTATTTAAGACTTGGAAATGGGTCGTATGTGTCTGCTTCACAGTAGATGTACAGTGTCCACTTTCCTGGAGGCTAACCGTTCCATGATCCATTGCATCAACTAAGCGGAAGTCTGTTTTCCACAGCATAATGGCCCATGGTTCAGCTGATCAGCCACATCAAACTCAAGCATTTTATGAGGAATGTATTGACATGGATGGTGAGCAAGCTAGTAAAGTTAAAAATGAAACCTAGGAAGCAGAGTGAATCTGGTTTGTGGCACAGTTCAAGAAAAATTAGAATTACTGCCAGTTTACATAAAGCCATGTTCAAAATAAAAAGCTATCAATAGAAGAAGAAGATAAAGGTGAATCTGGAATGATTATTTCATGCTTTGAATAGTGTTTTCTCCTCCTTCCTGACAGCCTAAATACAAAGTGGTCGATCCAATTTGCACATTCCTGTTCTCAGTTCTTGTTGTTGGGACGACGTTACCCATCACAAAGGACGTGTTCAGGATCCTGATGGAAGGTAAGCGCATTTACTGCCATCTGTGTTGGTGACATGAGGTTGAATGATTGTTTTTGTGCAGGTGCTCCTCAGGGCGTTAGCTTCGGTGCTGCAAAAGAGCTGCTGCTGTCGGTTGGAAACGTTACAGCTGTTCATAATTTGCACATGTGGAGCCTCAACATGAATCGCTCTCTGCTGTCAGCCCACATTACCATAGGTAGATGGGTTTAAACACAGTGATACCTAAACCAGAGGAGTTTGCTCTTTGTAATCAGATTACTCTGAAGAAAATGCTGCCTCTGTTTGTGTACATAGATAAAGAAGCTGATTCGCAGGTGATCCTCCAGAAAGCAACAAAGCTGCTGCGCTCAGAGTTTGGTTTCTCCAATATCACAATCCAAGTGGAGCGGTGCAGGGATTCAGCTATAAGATGACTCTGCTCGTGCCCGTCTCTCCCAGAGGGAGACCGACTGCAGGAGCAAGTTATTACCAGCTGTAAGCTGTCTGTAAGATGGGTGTAATCTGTTCAAGTATTAATATCTCCTCATTAAATGCTGATGAAATGAGCATCTTTCCTCTACGTCCAAACTGGGCATCTCATAATTACAAAGGGAAGACACATAGCTTTTTAAAGGTTTAATAAAAATCTATTGCCTTAAAGAAGCCTCCTTTATTAACTCCTCAGTACATTGTGAAGCTGTTAAATTGGTCGTTAGTCGTCACAGGTAGGTCATCCTTCATCCGTCAATCACCCGTAATAACGTAAAACCATTGAAATGTAAAGCAAATAATTATCTTTACCAAACAATGTAATGTTTATAGAAGCAAGTTTGTTTACCTTGACATGAAAGAAAAGGGCCCGAGCATGAGGGTCAGAGGACAGTGGCATACCTAGGATCCTGTTGGTACGCTGCCATTATCTACCAAACGTGACCCAATACAGTACTGTAATGGTTTTTATTCTGGTTTGTGTCAGTCTTTCCTTCTCACCTGCTTAAATCTTAACAGGTAAACATGAGCATACAATAATTTTAGCATCTCTGTGCTGATTCTTCACTTGTTTTTAAAATGTATCAACACTCTGGGCAACATCTCTTGTTTTAAATCAGTTTATATATAGATTTAGATAATTTACAGAATTAATTGTTTGTATCATATTTGATAACGTTTCTTCAACCTATTACATCACCATATGGTAAAAACTTTGCTCAAAACCCTGCTGCATATAATCTGTCATCTCCCCCTGGTGGACACATTTTGAACTACAACCACTGAAGTATTACAATAAGGAACCATTTAATGCATGATGGATTTATGCAGCTCAAACAGAGCGACGTGTAATTATTACAACCTTTTCCTTCCTTTACATTCCTCCTAATGGGCTGGTGTCTACTTCAGCCCTAAAATCCTCCCGAACACATAAGAAAGCACGCATCATTAACGCAGACATACAGCATACTGTCAATGTTTTACAAACACACTTTCCATGTTGTTTTCTTTAATGTGGACAATGATTTAAATTTGATTCAACTACAATGACAAGGACTCATTTAGCAGATGGTGTTTTGGGGAAGTCTTTGTGATACAGAATTTGGTTTAATAGAGGTCCAAAAAAATTAATATTTTATTTATCAAAAATATTTTTAATTAGTAGCCAAGGTGAGTTCTGGCTTTGTACAGTCTCCTGGTTTTTCTTTACTTTTCTTTCTTCAGTTTCATTTTATTGTTTTTTTGCTGCATGACTGTCAATTTATTTTAACTGACGGAGCGTCCTCCTACAGACCACACACGTACATGATTATAAGGCATTATAGTACATTTCACAAATTCATTCAGACATGTACAAATAAACCCTGCTCTTATTACGGGCAATGTTCGGGTTAGACTGGATGGAATTCCTGGTCAAAATAAGTGATTGAATAAGACACTCATATAAAATAGTTCTTCATTGGCAGATAGTTGGACCCTCTCCTCCAAATCTACTTGATAAGTTGTAACAGGACAAAAATAATAATAATAATAATAAAAAAAGGTAACGTGTGTATATTTTCTGGCCCAGGTTGCCTAAAAGTATCTGCACATAAGAATGTGAGTTAAACTGTCCAACATACCAAGATGAAACAATAATCCAGGTCTGAATATACTTCTCTGGAGAACAGTCTTCATTGTTTAGACCCCGGGTGTCCATCCTTCCAGTAGTTCCTATACGCCTCCTGGAACATGTTCTTGCAGGAGATTTTAGCTTTCAGTTTGGAGCAGATGAGGAAGGAGCCGCCCATCTTTCTGTGGAGGGAGTACGTCTCTTCAGGAGGCGGCGTGAGGCGCTCTCTCAGCATCACTGGGATGAGTCTGTGGATGCGCTCCGTGGTGCTCTGCTCTCCAAAGTCAAAGGGCTCGGAGGAGGAGAAAGCCTCCCCGAGGATCATCACTGCATCCACATGGGCATTCTCCATCGACTTTTCCCCACATAGGAAAACAGGTTTTTAATCAAGTTATTGAATATTTATAGAGATTTGTACATTTGTTGTTAGATGAGATGAACTACTCACTGGCCACTTTATTAGGTACAGTAAATTCTGCACTGTCAATCTCCCTTCCCATCCCTTTTTTACCTTTTTAGGTGACAATGCCACACTGTGGACACAGTACATGTACAAATTGGATTTTCTTTCTAAAATTAGTGTCTGCAGCTTAAAATTTTACAGTAAATCTGTTCAGTTGCAACAGCAGTAGCTAATCCTGTGGAAACTCAGCACGTAAGGATGTGGTCAAATGTAAACTGAGCATCAGAATGAAGAGAAAAGGGGATTTAATGGATGTGGTGTGGTAAATGATCTGATTCGGAAACCAGTGATCTACTGGGATTTTCTTGGGTTACAGAGTATGGTGTGTAAAAGAGATAATAGGGTGGAAACAACATGAAAATACAGATCTTTCTGCTCTTGCTCCGATGTTCAAAAGCCTCTTTGGGATGTGGTGAAACAGGAGATTCCCAACATGGATGTGCAGCCAACAAATCTGCAGCAACTATAGGATGCCATCATGTCAACATGAAGTCAGATCTTTCCAAATGTTTCAAACACCTTGCTGAATCTACAACACCAGGAATTAAAACCATTCTGGAGGCAAAATAGGGTCCAACCTGGTGTACCTAATAAAGTGGTCACTGATTATGTCACTTATTCCATCAGTTCAGCAGGAAGCAGCAGCTGGTTAGCTTGGAGCAAAACAGGAAAGAGGCTCTGACATACAATACTACTGCAATCATTTGTAAAAGTGGCTAATTAACACTTCAGCACAGCGCAGGAGCTTTACATTCATAAAGGGCTTTCCTGATTGGCTGCTATTCCTTCTGTAGACAGGCTCCAAGTTCAAACATGCATGAAAAGTAATGAAAAAGATCCTTGGCCATAAGGCGAACAAAGACTCTTGAAACAGATGGCCCCCAAAGAGCCTTGAGGCCATGTGCAGGCCTCTGTGCATACATGCTGAGAGCTCCTAATCTGGCCAAAAGATTTCCAGCAGGAGGCCTGAGCTCGGATTTATTATAGTGAAATTTTTCAAGGAAGAAAGAGAAAACCATAATACCATATTAAACCATATTAAAGAAAGAGTATACCATATTAAAACATCTCTGACTTTCACTTTTTCAAACTTAAACCTGATTAGTTGTAGCCTACTCAAAGGTTTGATCCGTTTGCTTTTCTCTGAGCTGATCTGCTCGCACTGAAAGTTCTGCAACAATTCAGTTTAATTAGAAGTGCAGGAGAACCCCACCGGCATCTGACAGCCATTTCTATCTGCAGTGCAGTGAGATAGCAACATAGCTGGCATTTAATCATTAACTACAACACTTTAATGGAGTCAAAAGGAATGTTTTTTGTTACCTTTGACTCGTATCCTGTGAGGAACTTCATGTCTCTGGATTTGAGCAGGACGCCCTCTCTGTTCTGATCTGCAGCTGCCTTAATAATCTGATGGAAAATACACAAAATAATGAGTTTATTATCACTAAATTGCATAGTTTTTATATAAACCGGCTTCTTGTTGGCAGAAGTTTATTACTGTTAGATGTAATAGCAAAACGTGCCATTTTATTAAAAAAAATATGAGAAAAAAAGCATCATAACAGTGAAAAAGGGTATTTCTGCTGGTTCTTGCCTCAATGTAGGTGTCTGTGAAACTCTTTTCAAAACCCCGTGTGGCTCCAAAATCCAACAGCGCCACCTGAAGAGAAAAAAAGCATCTCAGGGAAAACGGGTAGTCTTGAATGGTCTATACGGTGGGAATGCTCAGTAACCGATGCCTACTGACCCTGTGAGTTTGTGGATCAAAGAAGAAATTGGACCAGTTCGGATCGGTCTGCATGTATCTGAACTCAAAAAGCTCCCTCAGGCACAAAATCAAGATCTGCTCACAAATCTGGCAGAAAAACAAAACACAAATATAAGCGATACTGGTTATCTCTGATTTGCAGGCACGTCTCAGGGTTTTAAGGTGGTGCGTTGCTGTGTTAGCAACAAGGAGCGCTAATGTGGCGGAGCACAAAGGACAGCCTGAAGCTCTGTGAGCATACCTCATTTCTAAGCTCCTGAGAGAGGTCCGTGGCCCGGTCCAGGGGGAAACCGGTCACCAGCGTTGTGGTGAGGACGTGCTTGCTGCTCAGCTCGTCTATCACATCAGGCACGTAGAAGAACGGGTGATCCTTCAGCAGCTCCCTGCCACACAAACACAAGCCACTGTTACCATCACAGCAGACTGACAAGAAAACTGGACGTTCACATTTAAGTCAACCTCCCAGAAGTTTGGGATTTTGCTCATTCAGACGTATAACAGCGAGTCGATCTAAGCATAAAAAAACCTTCATGTTTAAACATCTGCAAGCAGCTCACTGAGTTTTTTTTTCACTCAAAGCTTCTTGCTTCAGAGCAATGTCATCATTCACTTGGAGTCAAGTTTCTGGGCCCCTGATGAACTGCAGTTACAGTGCTGACTCTACTTAGAGCTCTGGTTTTGCTCTCAATTCCCCCCCTTTAGCTGCTAAATGCTTGACTTTACCCCCGCCCAACACTCTCAGAGTGTAATCTGAACCGATTTCAGCTGCTGGGACATTACTTAGTACGGTAGTTACAGGACAGACTGGAGAGAGAAAATCTCCACCATTAGAGGAATGATGAAAGATCCCCTCAGCTGCAGCCTGCAGATGAAGAAAAGGGTTTAGAGTCATAAGTTTGATGCCGCCTGCTATAATTTTAGCTTGCTCTGATTTGATGTTAGTGCTGAACATTAAATCTACGTTGATTGTATGCAAAGACATGACTGGTTGCTATCAGAGCTGCTTTTGGATGAGCCTCCTTTTCTTGTGTAAACTAAACTTGAGGTGCAACAATACAAATCTAGAGGACTCAAACCCAACAGCCCTAACATACACACAAACTAAGTACCTCTACAATTCAAGATGATTTGTCATCATACTGGTAAAACCTCATTTATAAACATTTATGTACGGTAAATGCAATCAGCTTTGTCATAAACTGACAAAAACATCTCCTGGATTGGATCCAATTCTAAGCCCCACCCGGCCCAACCTGTTGAAAGATAGACCGGTTTTCAAAAGGGACGTGAGCACTGGCGACGCTCAGAGGGTAAACAAGCTTTTGTTCCCTTGCTGGTTGCCGTAGGCGGGTGCCACGGGTTCAGGGGGTTAGAGCATTTGTTTCTGGAAGCAGATGTCTGCTACTGAGATTGTTGATGATAAAGCAAAAACTTTAGGAGCCACAAAACCAAGACGACGAGTTGAGAAATGCAAATACCAATACCAATATACTATTTATACCCCCACCCCCATCCCGAATGGACTACAGAAAATGAATGTTTTGAAAACAGCAATAAACAGAAGACTTTGTAGAAAGAATCAACTGCAGCCGCCACCATGACCACCATTTCTGAAAGTAACCAAGTCTGCACTTATTCCATGTAAGCTCACACCCAACTGGAACAACCCTGACATCCTGCAAAACAAGAAGATGTTAAATTTTCCCCAATGGAAAAATAAAGGAATAAAACAGT
>JBAMHV010000021.1:17214220-17230314 GCA_037177535.1 Pseudomugil gertrudae
CTACAGCTGCTCAGTGACTGCACGGCCCTACAGCTGCTCAGTGACTGCACGGCCCTACAGCTGCTCAGTGACTGCACAGCCCTACAGCTGCTCAGTGACTGCACAGCCCTACAGCCGCTCAGTGACTGCACAGCCCTACAGCTGCTCAGTGACTGCACAGCCCTACAGCTGCACAGTGACTGCACAGCCCTACAGCTGCCCAGTGACTGCACAGCCCTACAGCCGCTCAGTGACTGCACGGCCCTACAGCTGCACAGTGACTGCACAGCCCTACAGCTGCTCAGCCCTACAGCTGCCCAGTGACTGCACAGCCCTACAGCTGCTCGGTGACAGCACAGCGCTGCAGGCTAAAACACATCCCTAAAGAGCAAATCAGCTGTTACAGTATCAATATATACCAGTAAAATCCCACTTACTTCCGAAGTTCATCAGCCTTCCTATCCGTGTGACGGGCACCTTCCTCTCGCGAGCACTTTCACTGAGCTGAAATACAAGAAAACTTGAACGACGAAAGTCAAATTTGAAGGCTGAAGTTGTTGGGGCGTGATATCACACACTCAGAACATCTGGTCAATGTAAATATGATTTTTTATGTTAGAAAACAGAGCAGGGGATGATACCACTTGTTTATATTGCTTGACTTCAGTTTTCTTGGCACTTCGTGCTTTTTCAATATCCTCTGACGTCAGCCGCCCCACTGTGGAGTTGTCCTGGTTAAATTGCCTCGTATGTCCAGAAAACAGGTAGTTTGACCAGTTCCTGTCATACTTCAGATGTTTAGTGCCAGATCGTCCACCTCCGGTCCCCTGGTTGTTATTTGTTGCTCCGGTAAAGCAGGCAATGAAACAAGTGGCCGTAGTTGAATATGGGTGAAACTGTGTCACTGTGGCTCTGTGGACACAAACTTCCCTGTGTTTATGGAACATCTCCTGAAAGGGAAAAAAAACAAAAACATGACTCAGCAAAATAGGTTTTAGCCTTACAGGAGCAAAAGCATGTGACAGCACTCAGGAATAATTTTGTTCAGGCATTTGACCTATTAAGTTAATAAATGCACTCGTAGTCACGCTGTTAAAATCTGCTGTGCCTCTTCATGACTCTGCATGTGATGTGTTGTGATACTCCTTTGCTGGCTCTGAGACACTTCTGATGCACTTCTGGTAGAGAATTACTGCCACCCTCATTATCTTTTTATTCTTAGTCTTCTCTGAATGCAGCCAGAACATCAGGAAAAGATCTGAAAGTCTTTTAATGCAACCAAAACGTACACCAAGGGGAGCCAAGTGAGAGGAAATGTATGACAGAAGACTGTTATGGCTGATGCGGTTGTGGCTAAATCATGAGACATCTGAAGAGCTTCAGGATGACCTGGAGCAATCAGATGCATTTCTGTCTGTACCATAAACTGCACACTGAACCTCATAGAGCTCCTTTGGTCATGGAAGACATTGAAAAAGCAAAAGACATGAATGGTTGTAAAATGTTCACCCTAAAAAGTTATCCTTATAGTGCGACAACAGGAAGCGAAACAAGCGAAAATGCAGTGGCTCTGCTGCGAAAGAGGAAAAGGAATTGCAGTAAAATATGGTGGAGGCTCTATTATGCTGCAAGCTTTTTGCTTGCTTTGTTACTGAAAACACCAAAAAAGAATATTAGTTACAATATGAACCGTAGAATGAAACTATTGTTTAACATCTGTTTCAGCAGGACAGCTGAATTAAACACACACCAAATGGCCCAAACGTCACGAGCTAAAAACTTAAAAATAACTTTGATGAGTTTAAAGAGTTTTCGTAGTAGTAAAGAAGTGGTGAAGCTACCACAGACAGAAAGTAGCCCCTGGATGGCTTCTTGCTTTCTCTTGTTGCAAAATTTTGCTTGTAAACATCAGTGAAGAGGGTAAACACTTGTATACGGGGCACATTTTGTGTTTGGATTATTCACAATGCTCACAACTGTTTTTTCTGCACATTTTGCTCAGAAACTTTTAAATTAAATCAAAATAGTTTAATTACAAACATTTTTATAATCAATAGTAACAAATTCCCAATTAAAGACTAATAACTGAGCAATGCCAAAGGTTGGTAACAGAAATAAATATGTAACAGTTATTTATTGTTATTTATTTTATTTATTTTTTTGGGGGGGGGGGTGCTTCAGTCTAATTGACCAGGTTTAAGTGGAGTCTAAGTTGCAACCATACCACACAGTCAAAAGTTACTAAACCCTGTAATCGGATAAACAGATAAACAAGAAATTATGCTAAGCCAGCATTAAGTCTTGTTATGAATCTTTATTTGTAATTAATCTAGCAGCAAGTTATAAATTATTGTCTGCCAGGTTTAAGAGCTTGCTGCTTAAAAAAAAGAGCAAATGTTTACATTTAAGGAACCAGTTAATTCAGAATCTGTTTGCATGAAAACATGACTCCTGTTAGATCATTTTTTCACGTCAACAACACTTTCTGGGTCCAGGGAGAATACTGACGCGGTCATGCATAACGGGGGTCAAAGCAGCCCAACAATACGTTTTCGCACTGGGCCCCATCAGGTTCACCATGCGGGGTACTACAAGCGACATTACAAAGAAACAGGGACAATGGTGGCTTTTCACCAGCAATTATTGCTACAAATGTTTTAGCAGCTTGAGCAGCAGCTGTATGTAAAGTATGGATTTGTTTACAGTACGATTTAGGAAAGGAACTGGAAAGTCTCATTCTTACTGTACGCCATTTATAAAAATATATATACACAGGTATACATTTGTTTTGGAAGCTTTTCCTCCCAGTTAAAAAAAAATAGTAATAAAAATATCACACCTGTTAGAATTTAAAAGCCTTTTCAGAATGAATAAATCTAGTTTAACCCTTTGCGTTCCACTTGAACTTATCTCCCATGCAGTGTCTGTCCTGGCATCATCATAAAACTCCTCATTACTGTGCGTAAAGAGATGGTGACAGAAAGACATAATCTGGGTTGCATGGCAGAGAAACACCACCAGTCTGCAGCTGCAGGACAGCCAGAGAGACATGCTCACCCCGGTTGATCCGGTGCTATGATGGAAGTTCACCAGCCTCCGGTTCCCAGTGCCGCTCAGGCCGTTGGCTGGAGCTCTACTGGCCGCCTGTTTCATCCAGTTCAGGCCTCTCCAGACCACCGTGTCTCCTGTCATGATGTTATACTGTACAGACCTGCACAACAATAACACTGAGTCTTTGCAACAGGCTGAATGAAATGGAGGAGCTCATGACCATTTATGTTCCCATGCTTGAAAGATAAATAAAGCATAACCATATCATACTTTTTCTTAACAATTTAAACAAACATTGATAAAAGTATATTATTAACTTGGCGGATAAGCGCAAATTGACACACGTGCATCTGGGAAAGCTTTAAAAATTCTAATTGAGAAAATATACATGGAAGACTGTCTAAAATGTGCTTAAACATCAACACAACACCCACTTACCCGCAGAAATGTTAATAAACACGTCCTCTCAGCTCAGAGAGCACGCAGTGCCGCAGGCATTGTGTGACTGTACCACAAAGCCGCCGCTCACCTTGTTTTCACTTCACACAATTCCTTTAAAAAAACTAGGCAAGGCAGTGAGCGACACGCTGAAAGACACGCAAATTTCATTCAAATCGACCCCGAGGGACGTTTAACAAAACCGGTCCAATGAGACAAAGTTCAGCCGTGGAAAGGACTATCAACAAACCACCGCACTGGTTGGAGACTCCGCCAGTCGCAGCCAGACTGTAAAAGCACACTGCCTGCGCGTGACCGCTGACGTGTCCACTCAGGCGCTCCGTGGTGCACGAGCGATGCGTTCAAGGGGTTTCCCGCCCATTTGAGTTTTGAAAGTCACGTGTTGGTAGACTGAGTTGTAAACAACTTAATGTGAGTTTTACACGTTTTAAGATGGAGACAGAAAACAAAAGGTTTGTTTAAAAAAAACATCGTATAGAGATTTAATAAAACAAACAAAGAGACTGACAACAAATATAAAGTTTACTAAAATGTTCTGAGTTAGTTAAAAAGAATTTTAGGCTACAAGAAATTTAGACAACAATAAAAAGTGCATGAAATGATTATGGAAAACATTAGTGTATGTTTAGTTTAGTTTTTTTTATGTTTTGGTCACATAGGCTACATCACTGCAGTCAACACCAAATCAAAATAAAATAAATACATAAATACCAAAAAAAAAGGAATAGGCTGAAGCAAATGCTTATTCTAGCCTATCCTATTCTTATTGAATCCATGTAAATCAGCTAAGCCATTTTATCCTGAAGATGCACAATACATAATATTAAACCTACTAAACACCCATAATATTATAGAGAGAAAAAAGAAAGAAAGAGATAAAAAAAACAAGAATATTGTCACTCAATTTTGCACCAAACACTGAAACAATAATCACAGAATTTTGTACTTTAAACATTTTTTAAACCTTGCCAAAGAAGTACAACTCATCACTAAATCCATTTCAATATTTCACCCCTATAATGACACACATTTTAATTTCACATTGGTTCATACTGTTGCACACTCAAACATAAATAGACCTCTTAAATTATAATGATCTCTTAATATAAAGAGTCCTTGAATGCAAAACGGAAGACGGTGATTTTTAACTCTGTAAAGGATCTCTAATATTTTAATATATACACTATCCCTTAATTTAAAATGTTTTAGTGTAAATAAATAAATCATTAGTTGGTACACAATTCCCCACATTATTAATTATTCTAATAGCTTTTTTTGTAATTTAACCAACATATCTATACTTGTTTTACTTACATTCACCATTGAAAACATTGAACGGTAAATTATGGGATTGGAAAGAAGCAATGCCATGTTTTTTTTACTGTGAATGATAAAGATGTATAACGTAGATATTGAGGCGGACAACATACTGTATATCATTATTTGGTGAATGTTTGACTTTACCTGAAGAAATTCCCAAAATGACAAAAAAGATTATTTTACATGTTTTATAAAAGTAATCCTGACTCCTGTTGCTCGCAGCAGTAAATGAAATGGAATTGAAGCCTTTATAAAATGTAAAAATAAATAATAATAAAAATTTTTTTGCTAACTGTGATGACACTGAAATGATGCCACAAAAATAATTTGGGGTTGTTGCAAAACAGCTACTATATATCTATAATTTACTATTTCAAATTTCCCGCATGAAAATAGCTAAAGTTATTCCTCTACAAATCTGCAGCTACAAACATTTATTTACAAACTAAAGACCTATTTCAACCTCGAACTTTTTCCTGACAGACTTGAAAAACGTATAAATAATATTACTAATAATTGTAATATAACAACAGTAGTATTTAATACAATGTAGTTAAAAAAGTTGTTGAATTGAAAACCATAATTGATTGCTTTTACAAATTTTGCTTTTACAATAAATTACCTTTAAGTTGTTGTAATATATCCTGAAGTCTATTTTTAAAGGTCTCATTACGATAAAATATGCAAGCCCCACTTCCTCCACGTGTTTATTTGGGGAACTTACCTTTTACAAGACAAAACAACAAATTACCATCAGTTACTTATCCCAGCTGATTAAATCAATTATACACTGAAGTGTTAATTATGGTAATGCTGTTTATTTGTCGAGCACTTTGCAGACAAAAATAATTCCACTGTACTTTGCCACGCAACAGATTACAGGAAAACAGAGGGAAGGAAGTGGAATTACAAAGACATCAGAAAGAAGGCCTTAAAAGCCACTGAAAGTCTTTGCTCGTGGGCTGGGATCACCATCCTGTGTCCTAATCCAATTTCAGCCAAGATTTAACTCACAGATGGCCTCACATTCAGCTCAAAACTTCGATGTACAAAGTTCAAGGTCAATTAGATGACTGTTAGGCGTCCAGGTCTCGTGGTTGTTAAACAAACCCAAACCACCACCCCTCCACCATCATGCAACAAACCTTTTTGCCAAAAGGTGCTGTACGATAACGTACCTACAATAAATGTCCCTGAACAGCAAACTGCCATATCTTTACATTAAATAGAGGTTCAATCTTTGCTAATGATCACTTAATCAAATGTATTTGTTTAGCAGCATCTGGCTGCTACTCACCCTCCTCAGTTCTTTAGAAATAGAAAAGCTGTAATTAGTTTATATGGGAATGATTTCTTACTCGTTTTTATTTTTACTTAGGTTTTGGAAATAATGAACTGTGTAATATAATGTGTCCCACTTAAGGTTTTATTTACATTCTTCAACCTCATCATGACTTTGTTAAAATATAAGTCAAACACCTTCTTTCTGAATCAATGGAAGCCTCTTTGCTATTGCATTAGAGATCCCTGAATAAAGTCCATTACAGTGGTCTATCTGTTAGATAAAGCCACGCAGCTGTTTCTTTAGACCAAACGTCGTCACCAGACTCCCACGACTTAAACACAAAAATCACATGGCACAGATCAGTACACTGATTTCCTGTTTACAACCTGTTATCAAATTCATTTAAACCCTACAATTAATTAAGGCTAATAAATAAAATATATCAGATATCAAAACAGTTGGTTCATTTTGAATATGTTGCTAAGAAATTACAAAGACTCAGAAAGATGAAAAAAAACTAAGAAAATCTGTGCAATACTAATAAAAAACATACATTTATAAAGAGGTGGAAGCAATGGTACATGATATGAAAACAAAGAAAAGCTAAAATGTAGTGATAAATAGGACAGGACAAGGCTATAGGTGTGTTTTTGTACTTTCTTGATGATATAAAAGATATGTTAAGATTTTTTTATTTGTCATTAAGTACAATAAAACTGAGGTAGGACACGGGATTAACATCTTTATATCAGAATATTAAGCTCAAAACCACAAAGATGAAGAATCTCCTGTTTCACAGCCCATGGTTCTAAAACCTTTATGATATGATGTGCATTAGTACACATGTACACATAACTTGAACTATGAAGTCATCTTTTTTAATAACACTTTTCTCTGCCTATTTCAGCAACACAACACCAAAATGCATTTTGTACAACAGTATTGCTTTTCACAAACTGCATAAGCTAGTAAAACAATCATTTAGAATAAATGTTTACACCTATGAAAGGAGTGCTGAGTGAGAGATACTGAGTGAAATAATATAGTTGACAATTCCTGATGCATTGATCTTCTTCAGTGAAAATGAAACAACACCAAACATCTTTTGCACCATCGGCCAAAAAGAAACTCTTCTCAATTCATCTTAAATACTATTTCATTTTCTTTTTATATTCTGGTTTTTTCTCCAAAGAATCACATTCACATGAATCTCCTATAGAATATATTATGTAAATATTTACCTTTATGATAGGCTTATGATCCTTTTTGACTACCGTTGCTGCAGGGTGGAAGAAACAGATGTTGCCAATGTAGTAGGACAGCTCAATGATAAGGCTAAGGTTAGCTAATCCTCCTGGCTTTTATTTCATAGTTCATACTATAGATGACATTCAGTATCAAGTGCAACATTTAACTTTCAGAATTGCTAAAATATATCCTTCCAGTTTCTAGATACTTAAAAATCCTCTAGATCAACAGCTGAAAATAAGTCTCGTGTTTCCGTCTATTAAAAGTGTGAAATATTCCACAAACGTTACAGAAACAACACAGAATACTAAAAGTATCTTTGTATGAGTGGCCAACAAGCTGTAAAATCTCCCCATTTCATGCTCATAAACGTGTGAAATACCACATTAAATTTTCATTCATCCATTCTCTACCGCTTATCCGAGGTCGGGTCACGGGGGGCAGCAGCCGAAGCCCAGACTTCCCTCTCCTCAGCACTATTCACCAGCTCATCGAGAGGAATCCCGAGGCGTTCCCAGGCCATTAAATTTTATGTGCAACAATTTACTTAAAACTGTCTGATGGCATCAATAATTGTTTAATGAATGAGGCATATTTTACTTGTAATCTTCAATAACAGTGAAAATATAATAAAATAATTCTTCTTTAAAAACAAACACATGCACACTATGTCCATCAGTTCTGGCAGATTTTATTCATTTACACGTCAGGTCTTATTATGGGCAAGCAGTTAAAAAGTATTTGTTGATAGAAAGACGACGTCAGGGTCTGACGGCAGACTTTATCTTTGGGAAGAGCCGCAGAGCGTTTAGGGTCGTCACCTCGATCACCTGCTCCAGTGACACGCCTTTGATCTTACTGATGTATTCAGCAGAAATGCAAATGTTTTTTGGCTCATTTCTCACCTGGAAAACACGAGACAGCAAAAATGTGACTTTTAGAAATGAAAAAAGGTAAAGAAAGAAAACCAACTCAGAAGGCAAGCTTTAAGCCTTTAGAACCCAACGTCATATATTTCATGCAAACAGTTTCAAGACATTTTTGCATCACATAAATGTTAAAACCTTTGCTGAAAATCCTCTTAGACACAATCTAAAGTTTTTTTTTTATCCCCCTAATAGATACGAGGAAGCAACTGAGTAAACTATAACAGTTTTTTGACGTATTAAGTAAAAATGGTTTGTATGCCTTAATAAAATACATGTTGCATGTTGTTAAAACACCAATTAAAGACTTCATATTTAAAAAATTGGTCTTTTCTTCCCGTTTTTTAAGACAGACTAATAAAGGGTTATTAGAGCTTTCAAGCAAACAGACCATTGTGATTTTAGCCTGTTGTACATATGATGACTTGATCAAACTGGAAACATTTTACCTGCTTCTCTGGGCCGAGAGCGGGCGAATCCGTTTCCAGACAGATGTTCTCTAGTGGCAGCTGTTTCACAAGTTTCTGCTTCTTGGTAAAAAACCAGTAGAAAACACACACACCAACAATCATTAACACCAGCGTGGTTCCTATACGTAACAATATTGGAACTCACTCATACATCAGGTGTTCAGCTGTACCTGCTCACTGCGGATTATTGATGGAGGGATGGAAAAGAAATATCCAGCCTTCACTCCCTCCATGGCAACAGCTGGTTTCCCATCAAAAGCATGAAGAAGAGCTTTCTCGACACCTAGTGATGGTGCAAAGGAGCTTCCAGAATGCCTCTCCAAATGCTTCACCCACATGGAAAACACAGCAGAAACGTAACTCCTTACCTTGCTCCTTCAGGAGTTGGATGGTGGGTCTTCCTGCAGACCTTGAATGAACATTTCTGAAGTGGAAACAAAAACAAAACACAACAGAAGTCTTAGTGGTTTTACAGGCTGTAATATGTTGTGTTACTGCTTCAAATGTTGATTTAACCATGCTAAATACTAAATGTATGTATGTATGTATGGATGTATGGATGGATGTAAAACTCACAGAGGGAGATCCAGTTCTTTGGCGAGCTGTACTTGACGAATGAGGACCTGCCTTTGATTGTCCTTATCGGCCTCAGCGCTGACAAATCTGGGTGTGAAATCCAACCCAACCTGAAACAAAAAAAACCCTCCAGTCTGTAGTGACATTACGACTAAAAAGCTAAAATCAGCGAATGATCTGAAACATGCTATATGCAGAATCACTCTTGGACACTGTGATTATGATGTGGCACATTCTATTCAAACAAAAACTTCAATATATACCGCTAAGTTTATGCATTTTATGGGATGCATTTTACTTCTGCTTCCAAAAATCCTGGTTAGTTGTAGTAAATGTTCAGAATGTCCATCCATCCATCCATTTTCTACCGCTTTTTCCCTGAACGGGGTCGTGGGGGGGCTGGAGCCAATCCCAGCTGTCAACGGGCAAGAGGCGGTGTACACCCTGGACAGGTCACCAGTCCATCACAGGGCCAACACACACAGACAAACAACTATGCACACACACACTCACTCCTATGGGCAATTCAGAGTCTCCAATCAGCCTATCCCCAAGGTGCATGTCTTTGGACTGTGGGAGGAAGCCGGAGTACCCAGAGAGAACCCACGCTAACACGAGGAGAACATGCAAACGCCACACAGAAAGATTCCCCGTTTATGTTCAGAACGTCTTCTAAGTAAATTGTAGCTTTCAGTATCACATTCTGTGATTGCAACAATCTTTGCCAAGTTCTGGCAGCAAGCAACCGTTAAACAAAGTGCTGCACATTAAATAACTCAAACAATAAAACTAAAAACATACCATGTGATCTTTTTATTACAGCCTCAGTTTCTCCTGAGGTGCAATGTACTGAAGTAACTATAAACTTTAGTGTAGACTGAGATTATTTCTGAAATACTGCTAAAACATTTGCATTTGTCGGCTGAATCTTTACCTCTCCAATAGCAACAAGATGATCTTTGTATTTCTCTATGATGGGCAGAGCTGCATCAAGATCCTGCAAGCCAACATAAACACCGTTAGTATCACCTGAATAAAATCTGATGGTTGAATGATCTGATATATTTATGTACCCCGTTTTCTAACATTTAACATATACATGAGTAGGTATAATAATGGTGTGTCTATGATAAGGTGAAAGTAGTCCCACAGGGTGATGTATATTCCAGTGTTGTAACAGATAATTGGTGAATATATCTGTATGAAGTCCTTAAACGTGGCCCATTCTCACCTGGAGAGAAGCTCCCCGCTGCTGATCTTTGGAAACTTCCTGAACAGGATGTACTCCTAAGCAGGGGAAGATAAAACCTGGAAACCTAAAACAGGAAAAGGTATAAGCAATTATTTATAGAAGGTTCTGTAATAAAGTTTCACTATAAACTTAGTTACCTTTGTGACAGCTCAATAATCTTGTCATACTCTCCAACATGCTCAGACACAGCCAACAATGCCAGCAACCCAGCCTGAACAATATTTACACATATAATTAATAATAACACCACAATTACTATTTGACTTTTAGATCAAAGTTAAGTGGTTCACCTTTTTTGAATTCTCGATAACATTTTCTACATCCTGACAACAAACACGGAAAACGTTACTACATAATAAAACTATCACAAACTGTTAGATATAATACTAATTGTTTGAATATTTTATACTTTATCAAAATCCCCTGCAGAGATATGACAGTGGCAGTCCACGAAGCCTTGCATGTGTACTTGCAGCGTATCATCCAAAACATTCACCAGTTCCTGAAAGAAAAGCGGACTGCGCATGCGTTGAATGTTGGTTAGCACCACATATACGGCGTAGCGCGAGAGGGCGGTGTTGCCTCAAATCTCAGTATTTGTACGTTAACAGGTGAACCATTTACCAGTGTTCTATTAAATCAAACACAACCCGGTGTTTCAGGAAGAAGGAACTCATGTGGCTTGACAATGTAGTTTTGCTTACTTTTTGTTTTACCTTCCTGTTTGATCGGCTGTGTCATATGACAGTTCATGTGATATTTATGCCTTCTCTAACTCCAACCTGATCATTTTCTCGCTGTTCAGCTGTTGAGATGGGAGCTTTAGCCGTGGTCTCTTCGTTTGTATTGATGCTGTTGATTGGCATCAGCAGCGCCAGATACGAACCGAACTGGCAGTCCATCGACTCCAGACCGCTTCCAGAGTGGTACGACCAGGCTAAGTTCGGGATCTTCATTCACTGGGGAGTGTTTTCTGTGCCGAGCTTTGGCAGCGAGTGGTTCTGGTAAGCTTATACGCCTAACCTGTTATTTATCTGAACTTCATAGACAATAGAAGACTAAAGAAAGTGTAGACCTCGGAGATCAGAAGCCCCCAAATCCTATGAATCCTAGGATATTTAATGAGTTTTAAAATATTACTTTATTTGTGCTTTTCTGTTGCTAACTCTTACCAAAAAATGGTATACTCAAGTGTTATTTAAGTGTGCTTATTTTAAACTAAAAAGAAGAAGGTATACTTGAAAGTTAACTACCAGTATACTTGTATAGGTACTTGGTACATAAAGGTACACTGGGGAATATACTTATCTATACTTAAAAACATTATATTTATACCAAAAAATTATTTTTGGTAAGTGAAATTCAGTTATTTTTTTGTTAGTTTTGCATACAATATGTAAGTTATTAAGATATTACTTTACAGCAGGGGCTTTTGAAACTGTGGGAGACAAAGATGTCAATAAGCTATTTTTGTGTGATCAGGGCTTTAACCAGCATTCAAGCATTTACTGGCTTGACTAGCTAGACATACAGCTAACGATGCAAAAATATTTTATAAAGCTCTCCACATAGTGCTGCTTTTCTTGGTCTCGCTGTAGATCTGTTATGTATATTGTGTTGCATTTTATCCATAACCTAAATATACAGAAAAAGAAAAACACATTACTAACTAATACAAATCTTATCAGCATCACACTATGGACTTAAACTGGAATGGACTGCACTAAAAAGTAAACTCTTATTTAATATTACAGATGAACAACAATGAAGATCCTTAAACAAAGGCCTTCTTGAAAAACAATGGCCTACAAAAGAAAAAAAGATTAAAGTGCATGACCTACAGCCTAAAGGGGCTTTTATTTTATATTTACCGTCTTTAAGTAAACGCTAATTTTTTTAAGTAAACGTCCTTTTTTAATGCCAAACTAGCTATATAGGCTATATATATGATATATGATCATGGTTTAATTTCAGTGGCAGTTCAGAAAGGGGGCTGGGATCATTATAATATAATAAAACGCAGTTTTTTACGCGCGTTTTACTTGCACAAAGCGCCGCTTTTAACGCGCGTTAAGTGCTATAAAGATGGCGCTTTTTACGCGCGGTCACTGAGCGCCGCCAGAAACGGCGTCGAAAGCGGTGTCCTGGTAGGTTTTACGGGTCAGAAGGTGGTGAATTTTTGCCCTCTTGGCTTGCCATAGTCCCCAGTGCCATCCACGCCCTTATATAAAGCCTAAATGATAAGATGGTAAAATGTACCATTAATTTGCAATAAATAAGTGAAAATGCTTAATTTATCTAAAAGGGAATTTCCAGTGTTTTTTATTTAATATTTTTCACATTTTTACATACCCACTATTTAATTTTGTTTTAATCTGTAGCAAAATATCACGTGGTAGACTGTCAACTAACATATTACAAACTGTCGAAATGTCATTTAAAGAAGTCACTACTATTGAAAGTTATCAGATAAATTTTAAGAAGATAATATTCTCCTCAGGATGTTGGGTTAATAAAACAAATGTAAAGGAAATTCAGTATCAGAAAAACAACCAATCACAACAGAGACCCCCGTGTTGCCTAACAACATAACAGCCAATCACAGTGGAGCATCCCTCTTTATAATAATTTCCTCTTTCAACTGATTTATCTGATACAAATTGGGCCTCTTCCTCATTATATTTCATCTAAAAGAAAATGTTTAACAATATTCTAGCATCGATGTGTCTCTGTTTTAGGTCTTTAAACCTGTTAGATGGAAAAAAAGCTAATAATCTCACTACAGTGTGCCTTTAGTAGCTGTTTTGGGGTACTGGATCACTCCTCATGGACTCTTCATCTGTAGACGGAGTTGACAAATGTTGTTTTCTGAGTGTTCAAATGACTCTTTTCCATCTTAAATTCTAAATATATTTTTTTATATCACAAATAGTCTACAAGTAATTCTTTAGATGCCATAAAGTTGATATCAGAGTGAACACACGAAAGATTTACATAACTGATGTTAAGTATATGCCATGTATTAAAAGAGCTATAAAGTTGGCAAAGCTCCCACAGAGCAGATGTGTTTAAATCTGGTCTTTGAGATCTACTATCCTGTAACGTTTGCATACAGCCCTTCTCTAAAGCACCTGACTGAAATGATGTCTAGTTACCTGGCCTGTACAGAGCTGCTGCCTAATGACATGTGGATGATTGAATTCAGCCATTTTTTCAGGTGTAGTATAGAAGAGAGGCATTTAAAAGCTGCAGGATAGTAGATTTTAGGCTTTGGACTTGGGCACCTCTGCTATTGATTCCATACAGTAAATGTTCTGTATCCTAAAACCTGTCAAACTTACCTAATTTCTTTTGCAGGTGGTATTGGCAGAAGCAAAAGCTGAAGCCGTATGTCGACTTTATGCAACGGAATTACCCCCCGAAATTCAAGTACCAAGACTTTGCCTCTAAGTTTACAGCTGAGTTCTTTGATGCCAAAGAATGGACGGACATCTTTGCCTCTTCAGGAGCTAAGTACATCGTACTGACAACTAAACACCACGAAGGTACAGAGAAGTGGAGAAAGATGTATATCTGCTGTTTGGTTTGTCAGTACTGGTGTGTGTGATGTTGCTGTCATACAGGACCTTTTTTCCTTGGTGTATTTCTCAGGTTTTACACTTTGGGGGTCCAAAAACTCCTGGAACTGGAACTCTGTGGATGTGGGACCAAAACGAGACCTGGTGGATGAGGTGGCGAGTGCTCTGCGTGCTCACAGCGACCTGCATTTAGGGCTGTATCACTCTCTCTTTGAGTGGTTCAACCCACTTTTTGATCTGGATGCTGCCAACACCTTCACCACTAACTACTTTCCTACCAGCAAAACTCTGCCTGAGCTCTACGATCTTGTCCTCAAGTACAAACCAGAGGTGCTGTGGTCTGATGGGGATGGAGACGCACCTGACACGTACTGGAACAGCACCGGTTTCTTGGCCTGGCTCTATAACGACAGGTTAGCTTGCAACAGAAGCGGCTTTCAGCTGTTTTTCCGGCGTGGATGCAGAAACTGAACTGAATGAAATCTTGTTTATTTACAGCCCGGTGCGGGACACGGTGGTGACAAACGATCGGTGGGGTTACGGCTCCATCTGCACCCACGGTGGATATTACACCTGCTCTGATCGCTACCAGCCGGGACATCTGCTCAAACACAAATGGGAAAACTGCATGACCATTGACTCCAAATCCTGGGGTTACAGACGCAACGCTCCTCTCAGAGACTACCTCACCATCGAGCAGCTTGTGTCTGTAAGTAGAAAACAGCTTTCTGCTCTTTTTATTCCATCATGGTCAATGTTAACGCTCACAGATTATTCAGTATGCATACCTATCCAAACAGTCGGGGATTCTGTATCTTTGTTTGTTTGTTTTGCTTTCACATTGCATTTATCTCAAATGGACCAAACCGGCTGGACAACATCACAGTTACAGCAACTGCTCGCTATATTTAACTGCGAAACAACCACTGATCATGAAGGATAAAACGGCTGTGATAAGAAAATCCAGCTCATCGATTATCCAGGATTGAAAGCGTCTCGTTCATAAGATTGTGTCCAGTATGAGCGACAGTAGATGAGTGAGGTACCCGAGCAGCAGAGCAGGGTTAGTTTAAAGCAGACCAAACAGCGCCAGTGGGAATGTGCCCTTTGTGGTCGATTGCTATATTGCATTTGCACTGAGATTGCTTCAGATTAAACAGTTTGCACACCAGATCCTTCATAGAGGTATGAATTAAACATTGTAGGGAAGTGACATTTTAAAACAGGATCCCGACACTAAAGCGGTGGTCCTGTGGAATCCTCTGGGACAGCAGAAACTAGTTTCTTACTGCGTAGTTGAGTTATAGCTTTATGTAAAAGCATTGAGACATTTATGTAAGACTAAATACTAGTCTAGACTAATACTAAATAAGTATTTCAGCTTATTTTTTTGTCTTTACTTACTGCTGGAGAGAAAAGCCTATCTCTTTTGAAGTATCTCATATATTCAACTAAACTTTGACTAAATTGTTTAATAAATTAAAAAATCTGAGTGAATACAAAAACCTTTCTGCAAGCAAACAAGCTGGAGAGAGTTAATCAAATATGTTTGACATAAGAAAGATGGAAATAATCAATAAAATCCTGTTTATACATCATAAAAGCAGTGACTAATGTAAACCAGAGAGACAGAGAGCAGCTCACATGAGTTTGTTGCTTATTCATTTAGTTTGGAGTGTATCCCGTATTCTCTTTAAGAGCGCCACCCGCAGGTAAAGATTAGATAATGCAGCTTGACTTGGTCGACTTAAGTGGAAACTTTTCTGCCATTTCCAGTTTTTTATAATAATGATAATAATAAAAGATGATACTAAAATGTATATTTACTACAGGTTAATTTGTCATGTGTTGTAAAATAGCAGCTTTTTGTTGAATAATATATATATATATATATATATATATATATATATATATGTATATATATATATATAACATCAAGAATTGCTGTGA
>JBAMHV010000021.1:17233945-17256718 GCA_037177535.1 Pseudomugil gertrudae
GAATGGCTGTTGGAATAAAAGACTTAGCATGACGGTTAGTTTTACAATAAGGTAAAACATAACGTCTTCCAGAGGGCGAATATATATATTAATATATATGTAATGATTATTTGATATGAAAAACACATCATGCAGGGAATAGATATGAAACATTTTTATGATTATTGTTTTATAATCTCTTTAGTTTTGCTCTTGTGTGTGAAGGTGATCACATCGAAACGTCTTGAAGTTGTATTTTTTTCACAGTTTTGCACTTTTTTCATATTTTAAATGATTTTTTTGTTTGGTGATTTATAAACTTGGTGTGTGTTTTGTGTGAATGATCACATGAAAATAATAAACGATCAAATAAATGGTTGCAGAAAACTTATTTTTACACTGATCGATACCTGCTCATTTCCCTCCCTCTGGCGCCCCCTGCTGTCCACATGTATGACTACACTTAATGCCTTTAGACATTTTGTTGTGGAGGGACACTAAATGTTTAAAACGGACCTATGCACTCATCTAATCACAAATTAATCCCATCAAAACAAGCTCTGAGCGCATTATAAAGGAAAGTATAGCCGTAATGAACGGTGAACAGTAATCCTCTGATCGGCAGCAAATCGATTAATTAAAGCCGTTATTGTGTTTTTTTATACGTTGCCGACCCCCCAGCAGTAGCTGTCACCTGAGATGTCGCGCGCAGTGGAGGGCAGATCTCACTGTTGTGTCTGCTCTCTGTTGCACGCCTTTAAGGTGGGAGGTCCCTGTTGTGCAAATGTTCCATGACGTGCAGATGGGGGGCTTGCAAGGGGTTCTCACGTCCATGCAGTCCCCCGCCTTTCCCTGCTCCTCGCCTTGTCCCCCGAGCAGGCTTTCCCCAGCCTGGGAGCTGCACATGACTGCAGATCTCCCCCCAAACAAACGGCTAGGAGGATGCAAATCACGTGGAGTCGGATCTGCACAATGTGGTGGACACGCTGCTTGTCAGTCCTCCGTTCAGGCAGAGCTGCAGGAGGGATGTAAGCATGACAAATGACAGGCTGAGACATTTGAAGGTAGGACTATGTGAATAATATATGCACTTGGAAGAAAGAAATGTATTAAAACATAGTTTTATACAAGGTCTGATAGAGGTTTTGTTTATTAGCCTATCAAAATAGTTTTCCCTTCATTGGAAATTTGGTTATGGAATTAGATCAAATAAAATACTTTCCTATAAAATCATTTAAATAGCTCATCTAGACATTTGTCAGTGAATTAACCCTTAGAGCAGATGTAAAATATGATGAACTAATTCAGTAGAAGTAGAAGAACTGTAGAAGTCTTGAGCCATAAATATATAAGCTGCTTGTAATTTCTCAGTTTATTCACAGGAAAAGGTTTTGGTGATTTCCTTTTAAACGTGTGTAAAAATTAAGATAAAAAAAATGTACTGAGTTTGGAAGTCAGTATTTTATATGAGAATCGTTATTCTTTATCACAGCCTGAACCCTCGTTTTTTAAAAAGATGTATTTAGGTTGTTAAGAATATTCTCCAGGCTTCTTAAAGGACTTTCAAAAGCTCTTTGAATGGGTTTCTTTTTGCCTTTTCTTCTCTTCTCTATCAAAATAATCCCACACCGCTTTAATAATGTTGAAGTCTGTACTCTGAGGTGCTCATCACTCCATAAGACCTGTAGCCAGTGATGTTTGCTCCAGTTCCTGTGTCCTTTGACCTCAGCCTTCTCTGTTTGGTTAAAATGGCTTCACAGCATTTCTGATCAGGCTTCAGTGAACAGTGGATAGATCAGCTGAAGGTCCAGGTGTGTTTCATAAAAGGACATGTCTTTCAAGACTGTCAAACTAAAAAATATTGTTTTTTACGCCTAAAATTTGTTTTGTTTTTGCTCACTGGTTCAGTTTCCTCTTATTTCTCAGAAAATCCTGCACACCATGTTGGTTCTCCCAAGCTTTTACATTTTCCTTATGCCTCAAATTGGAAAAAGAGACTAATTTAAGCTGGTCAAACTCATATTTTAGCACCCTCTGTTAAAAGAAAGAAATAGGAAGAGATGTGGAAAACTGTGGTGCTGAGTGTGAGCCAGAAACATGCAATGGAGAGAAAAGGGAGGAGGAGAATTGAAGAGCAAAAATATAAGATTTTTATCAGTTTTTTATGTGTAGAAAAACATATTTATTACTGAGGTAATTATTACTTTTTTCTTTAGATATTAATCAGTCTTAAACAATAATGAGCTATTTTAAAATATTCTGTAAAATTGATGAAAAGTCTGACAGGAGGGGAAAAGACCTTCAGCCAATCTGAAGATCAGGACCAATAAAATATATTAGACATATTAGATATTAATCAGAATTTGATGTTAAACCCTCAGAAGATATTTTACATCTTATGTTTAGTTTTATCTGACAGCTAACTCCTAAAGTAGCCACATTTCTGTGTGTATCTGTGCAGAAAATGCAGCACCACATTATTACACGTACAGAGGAGGGTTGATACAGCTGAGGCTCGTTTGGTCCTCTTATTTCCGCTGTCTTTGTTCTGTAATCTGTGGAAGTAATTATATATGTAGACAGGAACTGGGAAACTGTGACAGACGTTGGCATGGTTGCCATGGAAACACAATATCATGTCAGATTATTTTCAGGTACTGCTGTGATAATGGCATAAATGCGGCTGCCTCTGAGGCTGTCTGAAAGGCATGGCTCAGCGAGGTGGAGGAGGATGAAGTTTTTCTGAATGAACTGATGCATCAGGTGAAAAGTGGAGGCCGTCATACTTCCGGCCATGTTTCTTTTTCTTTCTTTCTTATGCTGTTATGTGTTTATATCATCCTTGTTGTTTGAGCTGCAGGCTTCTGGTTTCCCCTGTCAGGAATATCTCAGCCAAACATATGACCACTACAGACAGCAGGGAGGAAAACCTCATTCCTTCCATTCATAAACAACCCCACACCCCACACACTCCCCCTCCTGCCATCACTTTTACCACTAATATCATTAGAGGCCTGCTTGCTGTCGGGTGCATGTGTGGCATTCAATCACATGCAAATTTGAAACAAATCTGAGCCAGTCAGCGGACTGTGGTGTAGCTGCAGATAGTGGAAATGCCAAGCAGTGTGTGGAACATCCTGGGGGACAGACCATTATATTTATAGAGACGAGCGACTTGACCTTCACTGCACACTGAGTATCAGCCATTTTAGTGCCGCTTCTCTAGACACCGAATGCAGCATAATGGATCTCAGCTGCAGTGCAGTTAGTTAGCTTCAACTTCATCTTTGGCTTGTTAGAGGCTATATCTAATAATAGCTCTCTGTAATTCCATACTGTGGAGAGTTAGTCAATACACAGACTATACATTCACCAATTCCCTCAGTGTTGATCTGCTGGACTTTGCTGCACAGCAGATCAACACTTCCCATTTTGGGAAGTATTCTGAACTCAGCGGTGAAGTTCAGCTGTAAGTGGTTACATAAGTCTCGAGCCTTTGTTCTGCTGCGTAAGCCTAAGAGTGGGATCTCTGTTAAAAATGTCTGAGCCACAGAAAGCACAGCTGGAGCAGACCCAAAGCCGAGCACTCCTATTCATAGGGGTGCCCAGTTGTTCTCACCCCACTAGCACAGAGTGAAACTGAAGAGGATGGTCAAAGCGGGTGAATTATTTATAGTTGTGTAAATTTCATTGTGTTGAGAGGGCAGAGTTTCCCGCAGATGAGTGTTTGTAAATCTGTTTGCAATCAGGGGGATAGAGTATGCAGGGACAGACAATAATGAGACAAGACTGAAATTTGCACCAATAAAGTAGCTTATAACATCCTGATTGTGCCTATAATAACCCCATAGGCTACATGTTGAGCTGTATATCCATCTATAGGACAATGCTTAACTTTTAATGAGTCTATTGTAAAATGTTAACTCACTATATGTCTTCAGTCTGGGTTCAGGCTCATCTCGTTTTGTGCAAACTCAGAGGAAGTTGCTGCGTTCCTGCCGAGGCTGTGTTAAATTAAATTCACCCCGTGCATCTCATTCACAGGAGGAGGTTTTGCAGCTGCACATAATCTGCATTATTGTCCTGTTTTTTTTTTCTCCCTGTGTTAATGACACCCCTCATCACGACTCTCCATTCACAAAGCAGATCCTGTCGTGACGGGAAGAACTGGCTCTGAACAGGCTGTGGGTGTCTCAGAATTCACAGAACAAGTCTAATTTCTGCAGCCGCCTCACAACCCAGCCACATGCTGTCTTTCATTGAGTCCCTCTCAGTAAACTCTCTGAATTGGCTCGCCTTGTAGGAAATGTACATTCAGAGATGCAGCACCGTGTGATTAGTCTTTCAGCATCCCCTTTGCATCCTCTCTGCGTATACTATTCTCCATTTAAAAGGAAAGCGCTCCTTAATGCATGCATCTCTCTGGATGTGTGTCAGCATCCAGATCATTACATGTTAAAATACATGGCTGGAACAGAGGATGAATGAACAATGTCTATGTAAAAGGTGATGTTTTGGATCTTTGGATCATGACTCTCCTCTGTGTGTGCAATGAGGCAGCTGCTGCGTTGCTTTAAACACACACACACACACACACACACACACACACACACAGAGAGGGGAGAGAGAGGAAAAGCGTCCTTAAACGTGGGCTGTTGTGTAATCCTTCCCAGGGCCCCTTTGCTATTTTTGTGCCTGGGTCCGCACGTCACGGTTGGGTATTTTCTCTGGTGACTAGCTCGCATCAATAGGTCTTCTAATGTACACCCAGTCGGCCAGCAGCTTCGTGACTGATGGGACTTTACCTTGCTGATTTCTTTTACTATTATCACAACCCGGACAGGAGGAGAATGGGGAAACGGACTATGCAGTATGAGGAATGTCACATGTGACTGCCGATATGGGACAGGGGACTATAGAAATGTCAGGTTTGTATGAGGATTACATTTGATATGTGAATGTCAGCTGCTGTATGAGCCGAGGCTTTTCCCCACCAGGCTGTGTGCTTTGTGTCATTGTGCAGAGAGCTGTTGATTCATTCTGCTTGCAACAGAGGATTTTACCATCCAGCTCATCTCCTTATGATATTTATGGAGTGGTTGTCAGCGTGAGACCTCATGCTTGTTCCCTTTAATGACCAACTTATTCTCTAATGATGTAATGCAGCGACATAACGATGCGCATTTGTTTGCTTATTGTTTTCTGGTGTGCCTCTTCCCTGCTACCAATGTCTGCTGTTCTAATAAACATCTCCACGGAGTTGTATCTCCATCCATGTGGACATACTGTACCACACTCAGCCCACATCCCCCCTGAAACACACCTACTGCCACCCACCTGCCTCCTGTTGTTGCGCGTCATTGCTGCTGTGTCATATATTTTTGGAAAAGGTGGGAGCTTGATGGGAATTTGCAGGAAAACAACCAAAAAAAAAAGTCTGACTTGTCAATGAATCTGAATGCGTTTCTACTCCTCCTGTATGCATTGTTTCTGAGGGTCTTATCTCATTGTCACTCGGCACTCATATACCCCTTCCCTCCTCTCATGGCTCACAGAGGATGGAAACTAAGCAATGAGGTCACCTTGAAAGGGAGCTCCCTCCCAGGCCTCTGAATGATGTTACACCCCCAGGCACCCCACTTAGTTTACCTCTGTAAACCTCCCCACTGAAACATGGATCATTCCAATGTATCCCCACCCCTCCTCTTACCATCCTTCAGATTTTGCTGTAACCTACAGTAAAGACTCCTTAAATCTGTCTGAAGCAGAGCTGCTAGATGGTAAAGGGGCTTAAGAGGGAATTTGCAAACAAGTGCAGGTGGAAAACCTGCTTTCGGGCATCTCTCAGCATCTCAAGAGTCACCTTGATTCCTCATCCTGTGGTTTGTGCTCGAGCAGTGTGCTAACAAAGAAAGGAGGAGAGAGAGAGCAGGAGAGTGAGAGTTGGAGAATGTCCTAATTAAGGGGAACTCAGAGGGTTTGAACCAGATAATCTTACATAACCTCGTTAGGGAGGACACAGCGTTTGATACTGAGAAGATGGAAACGACATGTCCTCAGATACCCATGCCCTGTGATGTAAAGTGAAGGTGTAGCAGCCAAACTAGCTCCCTGTAACCACAGCTGGGTGAACAGATGATGCTTCCTGCTGGAGTTGGGCATGTTTACGTACAGTACGGCATGTGGTCCTGTGCAGATCAATATGCAGATGACACCGGTAACTCAGGCAGGTGTGAAGGTTTCAGTCCAACTAGAAACTTGTGATGCCACCAACACATTTGAGCACGGGCTTTTCAGAAAAGATGCAGATACACTGGTCATGGTTCGTTTCCTGTGTGAGTTCTGACATGTATGGTAGATGCATGCAAGTCTTACTGCGACAAATGGAGCGAGAGAGGGAACAAGAGCAAACATTTGCGATGCAGAAACAGTTTTAACGTCTGAGTTTTCATCATTTCCTGTGAAGATATATGAGCACTTGAGTCTGCAGGGCCACTCAGAAAGTTACTGGAACATGTCCAGATCTTTTTCCTTCAGCAAAGTAAGCAAGCAACAATGCAAATATCATGACGTCATGAGGATAACAAATTCCACTAAGTAAGCTAAAGTAGGTAGTACTAGTTGGGTCTCTCTCCCTCACTGATTCTGAATGTGTAAAACCATTAGAAAACATCAATGTGTCAGCATTTTATAATGGTTAAATTGCTGATTTGAAGCACTTTGTGTTCAGTTTTGCATTAGCAAACACAAAGTCTATTTTTTTTGGAGTCTTTGTAGAAAGTATGAGATAATTCCTTCCTTACTGAGATGAGTCATATCAGCATTTATCCTGGAAAACATTCTGAACAAATTCATCATCTTAATGTGAACCTGACTACACACAAGATGTTGTGCGTTACAGACGTTTTACATCACCCACTGTGTAAATGCTTCATCTTAGAAGGAAGTAAAGCTGTCACATGTGGAAAAAACAGCAGAGTATTTGCCCTGTTAGCTGCAGTGAAGTGCATCTGCATGAATATAAAAACATGTAGGATTCTACTACTGTGGTAAATATAGATAAAGAACTAATGCTGGAATTGTTTTACTCGTTTCCCTTTCAGCCTCTTGCTCTTACACACAAATACACACACTTAAAATAAACAAGCCGTTTATGACACATACTGCAGTATTGGCACGCACATTCATTGGGTTTCGGGAAATTTAGGGCGTCTGCCAGGGTTGACATGAGGTACCTTTGCAAAGAGGTCATTTTTTCCACTCACGCTGTGATGGAGCTCATTATGAATTTTATACTCCAGTTTAATCAGTGGGACTTTTGGGAAACAGCTTTGAATAGCTCTAACTTTCAGGCAGTGGACTTTTTTATTCTACTTTCTCTTCATTTTTATGCTTTTACAGCTCACTTAATAGATGTTTATATGCTTGTATTTTATATAAAAGCATCCCTATTAAGGCTTTCTAACTCTCTTTTCTTTCTTGTTTCTTTCAGATGACCCTTCCCTGCTATTCACATACATGTTAAAATCACTACAGTTACATAACAGATATCATCCTTGAAAACTGATCACGAAGGAAGTGACATTGGATTCATGGAGTCATATGAAACTACTGAAAGGGCGAGGAGCTCCTCTGAGGGTCAGGACAGAAATGCTGCACAGAAAACAGGCACATCGGACGCCGCACAGACAAAGAGAAGACCATCACCAGTGGAGTCGGAAGCCAAAGGGGGCCACCGCCAACAAGAAGACGCTCCGAGCAGAGATGCGTGCGGTTTTAAAGAAATGGCTGACTCAGGGAAATCTCTGCAATTACAAGATCAGCTCTCTCAAATCCAGTCCACAAGCCATCAAGAGTATGAGGCATCTTCATATCCACAACAGTCCACCAAACCCTTTTCTGTTAGCAGACGGAAAGTCTCAGCACAGTCACCAGGACCCACATCTCAAAGGAAGTCTGCTTCGCCCGAAGTCCAGCAGCAGTGTTCCCATTCAGCGATGGTTCAGCTGTCAGAGGCGGCATCTAAGGTGGAGCAGAAGTCCCAAAAACCAGGGAAATACATTTGTGATTATTGTGGAAGGGCATGTGCCAAACCCAGCGTGCTCAAGAAACATATCCGCTCGCACACTGGAGAACGGCCTTATCCATGCATCCCCTGTGAATTCTCCTTCAAAACCAAGAGTAACCTCTACAAACACAGAAAGTCCCATGCTCACTCCGTTAAAGCTGGAACGGTGCCATTCTCAGAACTTGGTTCTTACAATGCCAACACAGACCAGGGGTCTTTTGAAGGGGAAGGAGAGTTATTCTCCGATGCTGAGCAAAGCACAGACACGGACGAGGACACTCTTAATGACCCGCTGCTGCTGCTGGACTCTCCAATGGAGGGATCAGATAACACTGCTGTAAAAGTACTAAATCTCATAGCTCAGAAAAAGGGAGCCACGTCAATGTCAGCTCAAGATGGTCCATCCCAACACCAAGAAATCAATGCACCTTCCGTCACGGTCGAGGCTAGTCGTGCTATTCAATCTTGCACGATCAAGCAGAGGCTTGCACTTCGACTCTCTGAAAAAAGAAGCAGCGACTCTGAACACAATCTGTCACTCCCGAGTCAGTCCAGCAAGGGCAGCACCGACTCAGGCTACTTCTCACGCTCTGAGAGCTCAGAGCACCAGACCGGCCCTCCAAACACTAATGCAAAGTCCTATCAAGAGATCATGTTTGGAAAGTGTTATCGGCCAAGCCCTAAACAGGCGTCAGCTTTTGTGGCTTGCAGTGCAGACTCGTGTGAATACACTAGGCAAGACTCAGAGAAAGGCGTGTCTCGTGTTTTCACCCAAGAAAAAGACACAGTCGAGTCAATCAAAATCAACACTAAATCATTCACAAGGGAGGAGATAAAAGAGCCAGACTTAGACGCTGGCTCTGACATGGGGCCTCTGATCAGAAGCAACTCAATGCCAACATCCTCAGCAGTGTGCCTGACTATGCCACAAGCCCTCAGAGGCAGCCACTCGTTTGATGAGAGAACAAGCACTGGGGGCATGAGGAGACTCAGGCGGCAAGCTGCTTTCGAGCTATCTGCACATGATGGCCACACAGACACTGACGGTCATGGAAAGATGAGCGAAAGTGGCATTTTACCCTCAGGACTGGAAATGGAAAACTACCCCTCTGTGGTGCCGAGTATGAGCCATCAGAAACATGCGATGGAGCTGGCAACACGGAAGCGTCGCAAAGACAAAAGGGAGGAGGAGGATTTGCCAGTTCAGTATGAGGGATATCATGAGCAGTGTGAGGAAATGTTTGATTCAAGCAAGGACTATGATTTAAAACAAGCTGCTATGGGCATTATGGCTTTAGGGAGAGGACATTTGGACAGGTGTGACATGGACATATCGGTGAACTCTGATACGCCGGGTCGAAAAGCCTTAGGGAATGTAATTTCTGTTATCCAGCACACAAACTCAATAAACAGGCCGCTCTCTGAACAGTCCGAGTCTTACAAATATCATGCTCGGGGATTTGAAAATATGTCTTCTTTTCAAGCCATGGAGGCAAGTGAATCCCTGGAGATGGAACGTGATGGTAGATTAGGGCAGCCGGATCAGCTGGGGCCCAAACTTGTGCGGCAACCCAACATACAAGTCCCAGAAATCAGAGTAACAGTGGAGCCTGACAGTCCAGAAAAAGCTCCAGAAGTCCAGGTGAAGGAGCCGGAGAAGCACGTGGAGGAGTTTCAATGGCCTCAAAGGAGCGAAACCTTAGCACAATTCCCTCCGGAGAAGCTCCCTCCAAAGAAGAAAAGGCTTCGCTTGGCTGAAATTGAGCACTCCTCTGGCGAATCTAGCTTTGAGTCCGCCTGCACTAGCCTCTCGCGCAGTCCGAGCCAAGACAGCAACTTATCATATAGCTCCACTTTTTCTTTTGACAGGGAGGAGAGCTTGAAATCAGTCTCTCCAGCCAGGCAAGATGAATTCGGCAAGCCGCTGGAGCTCTTAGCTGTTCCGGGGAGTGGGCACTCCCTCTCTGTGCTCAACCAGCGTCAGCAGCATGAAATGAGACGCTCCTCCTCAGAGCAGGCGCCCTGCAACTTGCGCAAGGAGTTCCCAGAGGTACGCAGCATATCATTTGACTATGGCAGCCTTTCTCCAACATCCAAAGTTAGACACGTGGACATCAGTGCTCTGAAGGAGAGAAGGAGGGGAAACTTAGTGCGGCAAGAGTCACTGAATATGGATACTGAAGTAACACAAGTACCATCACAAGTGTTTCCACAGTACCTCAGCAACGCCTCACCTCCATTCACGGCAGCCATGTTTCTGCCGCAGACTTTGCCAATATTTTCCACCGGGAATACATTTCCCCAGCTGCCTCATCCGAGCCTGTTAGTACCTGTAAGAATCCAGACTCACGTGCCATCCTTTGGCAGTATCACATACACATCAGTATCACAGATCTTTGACAATCACTATGACAGCATTAGCGCTACTATATCCATCCTCCAGAGTAAAGCTTCACGGTTGTCTGGAAATGTTGATTCTCATAATGCATTAGCTCACACAAAACCGCCTACAGCTCACGCCCTCAACGTTGAAGCCCTGGATTTGTCATCAGCCAAGCTCAAGACAGGGATTCCTCTGTCTCTGACCTCCGGAACGATCTCGACTACTAATGCCTCCAGTGGTGGCACAAACAAACGGATACTGTCCCCTGCCAGCAGCCTGGACCTGTTCATGGAGGTCAAGCAGCAAAAACGAGTGAAAGAGGAGCGAATGTTTGGGCAGATTGTCGAAGAGCTGAGTGCAGTGGAGCTGGGAAAATGCCATTTCGGTGAAGAGAAGGGGCGCAGGACAGAAATGCAGGGTGCATCAACACCTCGTGGTCAGGGCGACACGCGTAAGGCTTCATTTATCACACTTCATCATCAAGCGCCCAAAGCAGCCGAACACGGAGTCGAGATCGCTATGGACAGCAGCTCCCTCGAAACAAGCTCCCCGCCTTTCTCTATCATATCAGTCGGCGAAGCGAAAGAAGGAGCGCAGATGGATACGACGGCACAGCTGGTTACCAGTCAAGATGTCCTGGTCTCAGACCCGGAGCATTTGAGAATCTTTTCTCAGTTACCAAGTCTTCGCACAACGACAGGTGTAAGCTGGTGTTATCTGAACTACACCAAGCCGAGCTGCTCGCACAGCAACGCCCCCTTCGCCTCTGTGTATGCCGCGTGGTGTGTGAGCTCCCACAATCCCAACCCTCTGGAATTGAGCACCAGCGCCGCTCTGGCTCTGCTGCGGTCCAGACAGAGGGGAGACAAGGTTATATACACCGTGGCCGCCATGTGTCAGCCTGGCACGGGGAAACTGGTTTCATCCCTCATCCTCTGGAGGCAGAGCATGAAACAGGTGAGAAGATGATCCCAACTGGGGAAAAATACAGCTGTTTGAGGGTAAAACGCTCTTTAACTGGTGTAACTAATTTCATCAGTTCATATAAATGATTAAACACAACTGTTTCTTTTTGGCAGCTGAAGGTTTCAGCTAGAGATATCTGTTTGTGATGCAGGGTGTTTGAAGGACATTAGTGTACCCAGAATTTGGCAAACTGCAGACTTTATTCACTTGGCAGAACATTCCCTTGGAAAATGTCTGACAAGAGCATTCGCCTTCTGCTGATTATAATGCGTAGCTTTGATTCATCACTTGTGTTGCACAACATAAGATAAAAATAGATTTATAGTCAGGTGAATGCACACTGCTTTTCCCCTTTCAGGAGCGTAATTCCTGTTTGCACAACACGCTGTGTAATACCATGTGCGACACATAATATTGGAAGCATCATGTTTCACTGTCGATACGGCGTCCACTTAAAATGGGTGTTAACATGGTGCATGTTCATCTGATTCAGCTGCAGAGGAAACCGGAGCCCAAAGAGGTGGACATCACCTACGGGAAGAAGGTGAAAGACATCAGCTGCAGAGCCAAAACGGCCAAGGAGGATTGGAGAGAGAGGGAGGCCTCCGTTGCTCAGGCGGTGCCAACACGAATTAAGATTTTCGAGGGAGGGTCAGTCAGGATCCGAGCTGCCATTATACTTGTCGTTTCTGCTGACTTGAAGTGTTGTGGTTATTTTAGCATCAACCTATGCTCGTTTTATAAAGCCGGAAGAATAAAAATGTTTTTTTTCTCTCAGGTTCAAGTCTAATGAAGACTATGTTTATGTGAGAGGTCGAGGCCGGGGGAAATACATCTGTGAGGAGTGTGGAATCCGTTGTAAGAAGCCAAGCATGCTGAAAAAACACATCCGGACGCATACAGATGTGCGGCCGTACATCTGCAGGGTTTGCAACTTTGCCTTCAAAACTAAAGGTGGGGATTTTTAAGTGACTCAGTAACTAACAGGGTGATGCGAAATGAATGTCTTACATACAGTATAAGTCCTGTAAGTTAACATTTGTGTGGAAAAAATTGTGCTAAATATAAATAGATAAGGAATAAATATAGAACCTGCAGCAGCAGCAGAAGGTGGGGAGTTTGTGCTGCTGGTGACACAATGCTGCTCCTCCAAGCCTTTGTGCAAAATCAGCAACTTCTTTCTCCACTTTCTTTTGTGGGTAGCCTTTAACGAGGGATTTTCTGCAGTCTGAAACACAACTTCTGCTAAAACAAATATTTGTTCTATGGCTACAGGAAACCTGACCAAACACATGAAGTCAAAGGCGCACATGAAGAAATGCCTCGAGCTGGGAGTGTCGGTAACGATGGATGACACAGAGATCCTGGAACATGGTGAGGAGGGGTTTACGTGTCCTGGATATCTGTTGATGTTTTGCAATGAACTTGGCTAAACAGGTGTTTTTATCCTCTGAAGTGGACGACATCCAGCAGGAATCCAAGCCAGAGGTAGCAGCAACCGCTAAGCATCAGTTCTCAGATGCTGAGGACTCTGATGGTATGGATGAGGAAGCTGATGAAATTGATGAGGAGGATGATGAAGAGGATGACTACGAGGGTGATTCCACCCCAAAGTTGCGTTCAAGGAGCGCAAGTCCACAGTGTGGAGTTACCTCGCTGTCAGTTACGACTGCAGTCCACGGCTGCTCCTTTGCATCTCTGCCTGGAGCCGACATCCGCCAGCAGTCCTCCAACAAGCGATCGGGCTCAGATCATCTGCCCGCCCTCACGACCGACCACAGAGAGAAGTCTGTGGATGAAGACTCTCTGACCATGTTGTCTCCAGACCAGACCAACCTTCTCTTTGACCCCTACTCTTCATGTCTGCTCTCTCCTGGCTGGGAGTCTCCCATAAGGGAACCCTCCCCTTCACGTCTGCGCTATCCATCACCAAGACGAGAGCTCTCCCCACGAGGTCGCTCCTCTCCAAGATGGGATAACTCCCCACTAAGGCCCGGTTCACCTAGTTTTAAATCCATCCAGCACCCTTACCCAGTCTCCATGGAACGACCCTTGTCTCCTGGATCGGAGCTTGCTGGGAAGCGAGAATCCTCAGTGAGGGGCAGGCAGAGGGTCGTGTTGAGGGCTGTATCACCACGCAGAGGCTCGCACCAACACAAAGGCAGTGGTGACAAAATCCGACATCAAGTAAAGATGGAGATGGCTCAGCAGCAAGGAAGCTTTGAAATGAAAATGGTGTGTACCACACTGCACTCTTTACCCAGATATAAAGTTACATTTAGACTGGTTTCTTAAAAGCTTTGTGACAAACTAATAAAACATGCAAAGTGACACCTTGTGTTGTGCAAACATTGTTTAAATTTAACAAATGTGTTGTAACGGAGGGATTATACTTGCTTTTAATCATGCATGTACATGATTATAATGGCTATCAAGCTGCAATATGGGATTCACCAGTATGGGGTAGCTTAGTGACCAGTTTCACCAGATGTAAGGACACAGGGGCAACAGATGCACATGTGATAGAAAGTTGTGTGAATTTTGTTGCCACCATGATTCTAATTCTGTAGTCGGCGATGTTGAAGCTGCACCTAATGCTGCCAGTTATGTTGTTTCAGGATCAAAGGAGCAGCTTGGCTCCTGCTCCGCCTGGTGCTGCCAGTTCTCATTACCAGAACATCCTCAGCCACCTTCCACTTCACTCCCAACAGCAGGCCTACAGTTTGCTCCCTGTCGTTCCTGTCGGAGGGCTCCAGATGTTGCACTCCCCAACCTCCCCCAGCACCGATGTCAGTCCCTCCCCGGCGCAGAGCCCCCAGAGCAGCGAAGGTCAGCGCTGCAGCAGCAGGGAGGGATCTGTCCACGGGCCTGAGATGAGCGGAGAGGACATCAGAAGCTGTCAGACCGCTCGCGAGAAAAGCCCCGACCCCGATGTCAAGGACAGCAGACAGGAAGCGAGCGTCCAGACCTGCTTAAAAGCCATCGCCTCCCTGAAAATCACCACAGAGGACCCTCATTAAGACACTTTTTTGTGTCCCTTTGGTTTGTTCGAGAAACAGATGCCCTCTCTGCCACGCTTGCAACTGTCATCGTCACATTAAGGCACATAAACTCATCTTTATCCAACTGGAGGCAATATGATAACACAGGGCCAAACCTTGTGAAGGAGAACCCCAACCCTGTCTGATGTGCTCTTCTCTTCAGAGGCTTTGTTAGGCAAATGAGCAAGCAGCAAGTGTAAGAGCAAGAATCATTATTGGGTGCAGGTGCAATATGGAAAGATATTATTGCTAATATGCCTTTGTCTGATATAGTAGTTTGCGTAAAATTGCACATAAATTATATTTATGGATCCTGTACAGATGTCCTTCACATATAATCCTTCTTAGATGCATACAAACAGTGTATTTTACGGTGTGTACTTTGAAAATCGACTGTTGTTAATGTAATCATATCAAGGTGTGATGCAGTAGTGCAGTAACTAAAGACTATTTATAAGGGGAAATGTATGTGTATTCTGAAAAAGTCTGACCAAATTTTAATTAGATGCTTCTTGTGCAGTTTGGTGCTTCTGATCAAGCGGCAAGGGTCTGTGCCTTTTTATTTCTTTCTTTTGTTGCTCTTCTTTATCTCTCTTTCATCGGATGGGTACGGAAACCGTGAAGGTACACTTGATTCGGAAGCGGCTGCGCTTCTCAGAGAGCTCGCTCAAAGGGAAGCGTTTTCTTTCTTGTTCCGTCTGTTCGCGCTAACAAACGGATGCAGCTCGATTTATGTGCAACACTCTTTAAAAGTTTCCTATGTTGCATTTTTCTTAATGTTGTGGTTTTTAACTTGGTAAAAATGCATGGGATTTGCTATTGCACACAAATAGAGGAAGTAATTATGTAATTATCAATACTGTAAGATGTATTTATATATTAGAACATAAGCACTTATTGATACTGGTAAACATTTGACTACTATTTATATGGTATATCTGTACTTATGCAGCAGTGATGCAGTTATGCAGTGAGCCACGCCGGCATTGCTTTTGATCTCATGTCTTTGCTATGATTAAACAGACTGCTTGTTTTCTTGCCTACACAGACGACCATAAGCATTTTTAAAAAAATGAGTTTTAAAGATGCACTTTCATCCTCTCATCTTTGATGTTTGAACTGACGTGGATATTGGGAAAGAGGGAGTAAAACATGTCTTGTTGTTTTGTGGTTATAATACATTCCAGTTGTTTTTTTTTCCTCTTTTTTTCACATCTTTCTTTGTGTGAAACATGTTGGATATAAATCCAAGGGGCTACGGTGATCAGCCAACAGTAAATTCTTGCATTTTGACATCTAACTGGAATTTTTTTGTCCCACTTACTGCAAGTTATACTAAAGTAATGATGTCAACAGCAGTAGTTGGTTGACTTTGACCGTGTTTCAGCTCAAAATGTAAGTAACCATTCACCAAATGCATCACTTTTTCTCTGTAAATATACATATATACATATATATATACACACACTCACACATATATATATGTGTGTGTGTATTTTTATGATTTCAAACAACTTTTGCAGTGTTGAAATCTGGAATCTTTTTATGTGGATTATTTGTATCTCTCAGAGGTAAAATGGCTGCAGCTGATGTTAAGGTCAATGAGGGCAGAAATAGCACAGTGTTGATCACAAAAACCATCTTTTAAGAACAAAACAAAAATACATCTCCAAGTGGTTACCAGTTTCAGAGTGGATTACAACATGGCTTTGTTCACTCATGTTTACATACAGAAAATTTAAAGGTGCACTGCTTTAAATTTGTGTCTCCCTTTCTGAAGATGTTTGAAGCTTTGCGGCCATGTGTCGCCTTTTATTTGTGACACCATGAAATGCTCAGAAAATGTGAAAGGAAAGCAAAGCCAGTGTGCACTCAGATTGTGTTTTCTTTCTTTCTTTTTTTAAAAAAGTGTTTTCATGTTCACCAAACTGCGTTGTGCCTCTCATGTCTGTGGAAATTCCCTGTAAAACACACACAGGATGGTTTTCTCAGTAGCCAATCTGTTTGTTCAGCAATTTGCATCAACACCGGTTAGTCAGGACGGAGTGCCTCTTTTCTGCTACGAGGAATTTATTGTTTGGTGCTCTACTTTTTCAGATTAAATTCAAAATTGTTTTAAAAGAATATACTTCTAACCCAAGCTTGTGTGTTGCGGCTTCTTTCGTGGTTTTTTTTGGCTCCTGTACACTTCCTCCTGCATTATTCATCACAAGCTAAATCACAGGACACGTGAAAAGGTTCATCTGTCGGAAGGAGAGGGTAATATTATTAATAATAATAATTAAAAATAAAAAAAAAAGATCCCTGGAGTGAAAAATTGGACGAACTCCTTCCAGTGACATCCTCTGGTGAAAAATTATTACTGCAGTCATAACTTGCAGCAGGAGAAATAAATGAATGCTTCCAAAAATAGCGCTCACCTTGTGGGTTGTATTCAACCACATTCAGGCTTTTATTTATCAGTATCATGTTCAGCAGATCTGCTCCATCTCCACTGAGTAATAAATACTGCATATATGCTGAGCATGTACGTAGAGAGTGAGGGCCTCACAGCTCATTACACAAACTTTGACTCTTATCTTTGAGCTTGAAAGGAGGTCTGTTCTAAATCTGGCCAGTCAGACGTTTCTTCTCTCTTCTCTCCGGCTCAGTTCAGCTTGTAAGGCCCATTTGGCAGAATAATTACATGGCTGTTGACTACAATAAAGTTAGCACTGTGCTGGTTCAAGCTGCAGAAGCGTCACATAAAATGGCTGCTCACCAGAAGAACAAACTAAGCTGAAAGAACAACACCTGGCAGTTTTTTGCATGAGTATGTGGACAGAGACATGATGCAGAGTGTCTCTGTCCTCCCTCTCTTTTTTACTCAGAGTGAGCTGTGCTCTCCTGGTTTATTTTGAGGTGGTCTTATCACAGCTGTTGTATCTGTGGTGGCAGCCTGTCCAAGCCCCTCGACACTCTTCCTTTTCCCCCTCTCTGGCCCTCGGTCCCGGTAAGACCCTGTTTGCTCATTACCCTGTTTCATCATGGACAAATAACATAAATAACATTAGAAGAAATGGTAAAGCTTTCCAGTCTTTCTCTTAGTATTTAATGTACTAATAAGTGTCTCAGTGAGTTTGATGGCTGTTTGAAGTTTAGCTAGATTGTTGTAAATGAGAAGCTGTTTACTGCAGTGTGCATGCTTCATTTGGTCACTGAACTGAAAGAAACTCATTTATGGAAAGAGAGGAGAACATTTTCACACCTTAGCTTTGCACCTCAGCTGTTATTTCCCTGCACGATGTAGAAATCAGCATTCCATAGTTTTAGTTGATTTACTGTTTGAACATCTGCCTCCTTTGAAAACACTGAATAGAAAACGGGTCACTTACGTAACCTTGGTGCTTTTTGTTTTTTATTTTTATGTCTCAAGACTAGATGCTGAAAAATGCCGCTTTCATGCACAGAACTACTGACACTGACATCAACAACAGTGGATTAGAAATAAATAAATAAATAAATAACGTGCCCATATTAAGAAGTTCCCAAAATAGCTTGTGGGTCTGGAACAGGTGCCATGTGCTCTGCTTGTGAAAGCACAGGCAGCGTGAAGGCTGCACTAATTTTATGCACATAAACAGGCTCTGACTGGGAGCCTGCACACTGAGAGACAGAAACAACCAGGCAATGTCATGTTAAATGACGGCACTTTGAAGCTCCAAAAAGGCTTTGTACTTATTTTTAATAGATGGAGTTTCATCGCAGCTTTGCCACAAGGGCGATGCTTTCTAAAAGGTATCTTAGAAGTAATATTTACCATAAAATACTTCCTGCGGAGAACAGTCTGTATACAACATATGAGTCATGTGTGTACCAGTGCGCTGCATCACCAGGCCAGTTCAGCACCCAGACTCTATAACCGCAGATACAAGATGTTCACATGTTGGGCATGGTCTCGGTATACCTATATTGTGTTGCAGCCTGATCCCATCTCAGGTGAGGATTGGGATGTTGCTTTGTGATGTGATGAATGTGTTGTTTTCCTGCCCTGCGAGTGGTAAAGGAATGTCTCTGCTCATCAATCAGTCAGTTTGAGATTGTGTGACTGCCTTGTGTTTCGCTTCGGCCCGTACTTTGTTCTCCAACTCTCTGGAAATCAGTTGAAAGTGCTTTTCTCCAAACTGTCATGTTTGCACTGCTCAGCGTTGCTGCAAGTGTGTTTTTTTTTTCATTTGGAAAACTTCGGGTCAGTCATTTTTAGTTTGACCCAATGTTCACTGAGAGATAGAGGGGGTTAGCTTCCAGCCAAATTTATGAGCATGTTTTCCCCCTTTGTTCACCAGTTTCTGAATTAATAATAAATTAAACATAAAGTCACTTTAATTCACCATTTGTTGCTGTTTTGATATGTTGTTAGCCTATGCAAACAATCTCTTCTTAGCCAGACTTTTACAGGAGTTAGAGGCTGATGTGAAGGTAAGACATTCATTATAATGCTTAAAAACACATTTATTCTGTAAAAAACTTCATACCAGCAAGAAGCTTGTAACCGAAACTTGAATGAGCTGCTGCTGTGTGCGATACTGATATTACTCCTGAGTTACATCAGATTTTTGGCATTCCTGCAGTCATTTCACACATGTGCAGAAGCAGATCTGTGGATACATTTGCTCTTACAGTTTATTGGACATTTTGATGCGTTTTGGTCAGAAACAGCAGCAGGAAACCTGTCCATGTAGTTTCAGGATGCTTGAGACAAGTCAACATTTCTGAGAAGAAAGTCAGAAAATTAGAAGAGCAACAGGGATTCTTGTGAAAACCGTGCATTTATTTTTGGGCTTCATGACAGAGCCAGCTGTCTTCTATCTTTTACAAGCTCAGAATAATGGAGACTTGTCAGGAAAGCAGCCCTGCCCCCACGGGACCCGAGGAATCGCCGTCCGAAAACCGCCACATTGACCTGACAGAGGACTTGGGCCAACAGCTGGAGGACATCATTAGCACCTACCAGGCAACCCAGATTCCAGCTGAGCCAGAGGACATAGAAGAGGTCACAGCCAAAGAGCCAGATGCCCGCAAGGACCAGAAACTGGAGAAAAAGATGCTCAAAAATCTAGGTTTTTTAAAAAAATTTATTTTATTTTCTCTGCTTTTTTTCCCCAAAATGGTTTATTGATTTTGGCAGAAGCAGGTCTGATTCAGCTCAGTCAGGAAAAGTCCAAGTTGTACTGAAACTGATAGGTGTGTAAGCAGAGCTGTAAGTGCATCAGTCAGGTAAAATAGTATTTCCATATGACTTTTATAGCTGCATCAGTATTTCTTTTACAATGTTCTTGTAATCCCAGATGACTGTTTTGGAGGGAAAATCTTCATCAGTGTGTTAAAAATCTACTACAGGGTTGGCACTGACAGATGATGATCAACATGACATTCTCTGGCTCTTTAGGGAAGGAAGCCATGCTGCTGATGCAAAGTCTGAACAAACTTGACACTCCAGAACAGAAACTGGAGGCCATCATCAAGAAGCACGCCGAGCTCGTGAGTGTCTGAATGTAAAGAGGTATCAAATCAGTCAGATAAAATCTCGTAAGTGGTGCAATGGTGAAACGTCTGTGTGTGTTTTTGCAGCTGGAAGAGCATCGCAGCGATCAAAAGCAGATGAAAGTTCTGCAGAAGAAGTTACTCCAAGTGATGAAGGAGAAGGACCAGCTTCAGAGCGAGCACAGCCGGGCCGTGCTGGCTCGCAGTAAACTGGAGGGGCTGTGCAGAGAGCTGCAGAGACACAACAAGACTTTAAAGGTACTGCACTTCTGTCTTTACTTAACGACAGATTGTTTTAGACGAGCTGAACCAGCACGGTGCCAAATCAGAGCATTTAAAAGTGCTATTAGCAGTCATTTGAGCTGAATTGGCAGGTGGTGTTGCCATATGGTCGTCTAAACAGGACAGTCATAGCAAAAACTGGTGTTTTCAGCATTAAATGGCTTTCTTGGATTCCAGGAGGAGACGCTGCAGAGGTGCAGGGAAGACGACCTAAAGCGGAAAGAGATCACCACCCATTTCCAGGGGACTCTCAGCGAGATTCAGGCCCAAATAGAGGAACATAGCAGTCGCAACACTAAGCTGTGTCAGGAGAACAGCGCTCTGGCCGAAAAACTGAAGGGACTCATTTCACAGTACGACCAGCGAGAGGCGGTATGGAGCCTAACAAACACTGCAATCCAGACAGACACTGCAAAGCATAGGAAGGTCAATTTGCACTCTCACTCGGCATGAGTGGGAGTGGAGTTCATTGGATGTACTGCCATTTAGTAAACCCACACAAATCTGTGCCTATGAATTATTTGCAAAAATTTACTCCAGTCTTGAATCTATTAGACACAGTACTTCAGCCAAAGTGCACTGAGCAAGAAAAGAAACACCTCTTTGTGAGGAAAATGACTCATAAACTCACCCGAATGTCTTGCAGAACCTGGAGAAGGTCTTCAAGCACAGAGACTTGAAGGAGAAGCTGCTGGAAACTAAACTCACTCAGGCAAACATGATCCTAAAGGAGGCCGAGGAGAAGCACAAGCTGGAAAAAGAACACGTATGCTTTGTGCATCCGATCTGCTGAGCACTACTAGAGTTTTAGTAACATATTTGCAGTTACAGTCTCCTCTCAGTCAGTTTCACAGATCATTTCAATGTCCCACAGCTGCTGAAGCAGGTGGCAGAGTATAAGCTTCAGCTGAAGGTCATGAAGGAGCAGGAAATGGAAATGAAAGTGCAGGTAGAGTAACACGTCATGGGCAACGCTGGCTTGCTTTTCTTTCTTTGTGGACACATATAGTTTTGCCTTCCCTTCTCCTCAGCTTGACATGTACTCCAAGAAGTTTGACGAGTTCCAGGGAACGGTGTCGAAGAGTAACAGCGTCTACAGCAGCTTCAAACAGGACATGGACAAAGTAAGAACGCTTTAACAGGATATTTGGAGTCATCTTTGTGATGCTTGATAGAATATTTAGCTTATCTGCAAAAACAAAGATGAAATAATCCCATGGGATATTCACTCAAAAAAAAAAGAGAAAAAAAACTCGACAGCTAGTTTTTTTAGATCGCGTGCCATGTAGTATGATTTATTTATTTTATTTTATGTATGCTTAGATGGCAAAGAAAATGAAGAAGCTGGAGAAAGAGTGTCAGTCATGGAAGACTCGCTTTGATGGCTGCAACAAGAGCCTCGTTGACATGGTGGCAGATGTAAGATGCTTTTGTTCTGAAAACCCCAATCCACCCCAGGCAGAGTGTGTTTACTAGAAAAAGCAGCAACTGATTTGAGTTATCGTTTGCAGAAAGCCATCAAGGAAAAGGAGCTTGAGCTTCTCACGATCAAGAACCAGAAGCTGGAGAGTCTCTGCAGGGCTTTGCAGGAGGAAAGGAAGAATCTATACGAGAAAGTGCAAAAAGCACAACCAGACATGAACCATACAATGCCAACACAGAAGGAAGATATCGAGGTGCAGGAGGACCTAAAAGAGCCCAAAGAGAATCACCCGGTCCAAAACTCTCCACCCCCTGCCTCTGCGGGAATAACGACACCCACAACACCGCTAACGGAAAAACTGGCCAAACTGAAGGCTGAGCAGGTCCTTCTGAAGGAAATTGCTGGTTCTTTCACAATCTCGCATGCCGTACCTACAGAAACGAGCACCAGCCCATCACATGGACTCTCCGAGGGCATCCAGGGGCCAGAAGAGGACCACACAGAGCAAAGCGAACAACACCAGGAAGTCCACGAGGAAGGGTATCAAGAACAGAGAGATCTGGAGATGGAGTCAGTCGATTAATGCTGAAACTACAGTGACAAGAAACCTGATACATGTGAGATTCTTAGAAATAAAAGGAAAATGCTGTCTTTGTGTTCAGTGTTTTGTCCTCAAACAACCACTGAGGTTTGTCTTTGTTTCTACAGCAGACTGACTTTAAAAGGGGACATATCCTGCTAAATCCACCTTTTTAGCCCTTAAATACATGTTTTTGTGCATTTCTAAGTGTTTAGGAATGCAGAAAATGTAAATTTATTCCCTCCTGATGCTGCACATATGTCTTTATATTTTTTTAAGTCATATTTTTCAGTCTGTTTAATTTTCTCCATTATGTTTTTTTTATCTATTACATCACAGTACATGATGTGGGTCTACCAAATAAGGTCGTGGACTTCCGGGTAACCAATTTTGTAAATCAGATACGTTGACATTTATAGTAAACTTACCAATAAAATGTTTCTTTGCTGGTAGATTAGCATATCGCTGCTATCAAGCTACAAACATGGCGGAACAGGGTAGAGTTGAACTTCCTGTGACCTGGAGGGG
>JBAMHV010000021.1:17270229-17302887 GCA_037177535.1 Pseudomugil gertrudae
CTCAAAATGGCCGCCCTCAGCCTCTACCATTTGCCAGGTAAGCCTCACCTCAAAACCCCAACCATCCCAGCTTCTCTAAAGTCACTCTGCACCCTGCGACTTCAAATAAAGCCCTACACAGTTTCCCAGTCAAACCATGTCATGCCCAATACATATTCCAAACCCAATAAAGAATTCCTGTACCCCCACTTTATCCCCTCCATACATGGTTCACTCCAATGGTTTCACCAATTGGCCTAAACCATATAGGAAACAAACAGTGACAACTGGTGGTACCCATCCCCTTTGTCACAGGTCCCATTATGAGTGTTTAACCAGGACTAACACAGTGTTCCTCATCAGGACCCTTTACAGCTGTTTCTGAGCAGAACAAGGACAGATGCTGACAGATGTGGACCTGTGCACAGGCATATACACCTCTAAGTTTAACAAAACACATAATATTAGCTAATTATCTATAAGACCGGGACACCCCATACAGGGCCTATTTTATATCCAAAGCAGGAACAACCAGGAGCTTTACGTTCCAGGTTTAACAGACGTGCAACAATGAGTGAAGTGCTGACAGTAAGCAGTACCAGGGTCATTATTACAGCTTCATAGAAGGGGTCATGAAGAAAAAACATGTGATTATTGTCATGTGAAGTTCAGATATAAATATGCAGCTCATCAGTACCCATCTGTGTTGCTCCTGCTGGTGGTGGTTTCTCCTCGTCCACTTACACCAACCCGTTCCTCATCCTCCCAGCTGTGCTCTGCATGCTCTGCTCTTATTGTTTAGTCGGTGGGTGAATGCCATGCCACTGAAATTTGTCCCACTCCTCCTAGTCCTGGCCTGACCACAATTGTTGCCTGGTTTAAGTGTTTAAGTAACATGAATAAACATTTACATAGACGTGTACTTATATAGCACTTTTCCAGTCATGTTGATCTTTAAAAGCACTTTACACTACACAGCTCATTCTCATACTGATAGGCATGTCAGTCTTTGGCATGGAGTCAGGGTAAGAATTGATCTCCCATCCATCCTGTATGAAGACGACTGCGCTTCCTACAGAGCTACAGCCACCCCTAAAAGCACAACAATGTCTGACTTTAACCAGAATATACAACTTGGTGCTCATATTTTCTTCATATATTGATATTTTTATGTATTTGCTATATTGTATTAGAAAATGAAACGTAGTCTGTTGTGTCAGAGAGCCTGCAGAGATATCTTGGAAGAGGTAAAAAGACTTTGCTGGTGTTAATCCGTCAGTTCTCTTGTTTGCTCTGCTGCTTACACATCAAAGATCTGGAGATGAGTCAGGTGTCTAAGACTCATTTTCCCCTCGGTGCAGTCATACCCTGTACATTAGTTAACCTCCTGGAGACGTGCCTCTGCGATACTGAGGGTTTGACTTATCGCTGCATAACTTTGCACGTTTACCAAATTGGCTCAAATCATTACAAATCAGGGAATAATTATTCATTGATCCATAAATAGAAAGCAACTTAAATCTTGCTTAATGGTTGTGATTTCATGGATTTTGCGCTCTGTTTGGAAGCTGATGTAACATGTTACATGTACATGTTCATAATTTGCAATTCTGGGTGTTCTTGCTTTAGTTTGTGGGTTAGCATAAACTGATAGTGGAAGCTAGAGAGGATTGAATAAAAAGCCTGGTCAGACTACATCTGTGTCGACCAGGAAACCTTTCAGAAGGCACCTGATCATTGATGGAGGGTTATTTTCATTAATGGCACATTCAGATGAGTGTGGTGGTTATTTCATTTGGCTGTCAGGACAGGGCTTTACATTGGCTACAGGACACTGGCTGGCTATATGACATGCTGCTAGACCCTGACAGAAAGGTCTGGAGTCAGCAACAACTACTGAATGCAAACTTTATTTTCTAGATTGATTGCTAAGTAATCTGTGCTGTGTTTTACAGATTTACACTACATGTTAAACTTCACTAACCCTGCTGTACGCTGAATATGTTGCAGATAAACTGAGGTTTCCACGAGAGCTTTCTATTCAGGACGACATGTTTCAGGTTAAATTTCTTCTTCTAACAAAGACACAGTATTAATGGCCTTGCATGAGTAAATGTGAACACCCGTGAGACTAAATAGAAACATCCATGAGGCAATCATCTCTTTTGGTCATAATAATGTCCATTTATCAAAAAAATCAAGAAAATCTGACTCCTATCTGATGACTGTAGGTAATAAGATCTTTTTTAAATCAGTATTAAATTGCTTTACATATTTCTTTGTGGTATGATGTGACTGTGTTAGTGTTGCAGCTGGGAGGAAACTTTGTGTTGGATGAAGATGGGACGGTTTTGTTCTCAGAGTCCATTAGACCGACCATCATTGGAAGACATGTCTGCTCAGTAAAACTCCAGCAACAGCAGTCAATGATCCTTGTCACCTCTTTTGTATCCACTGGTTACTAAACAACTAAAGGGTGATTCAGTAATGGTTCTGTGAAAAAAGCCTGATAAGCAGGATTGTTCCTCGATCCTTTATGCCCTGTTGTTCTGTATGTCACATGGTAATATGCATTTTAGTCGTACAGCCTGTGAAAATGACTGTAGGAAGATCTATAGATGGTGTTATTGCAAACTTACAATATTTTGAGGCATTCAAATGTGTGATAGATTGATATCTTTACAATCTTAAGCTTTTAGAGTGCAGATATTCTCAAAGTAAAAATGTTTTTTATCTTTATTAAGGATCAGCCTCAAGGTTATGGCTATGATGAGAATTATGACATGCAGATGCAATTTGTGAGATTTTCAATGTATTTCTAAAAACTTAGGAGTGCACATCATTCTCTGGGTGTGAGGGGGCAGTTCTACTCTAAAATCCTCCCACATCTGTAGATTTATTACCCTATTGTGGGGGGTAAAGGGTGCAGTCTCCCTGCAGAGAATATTTGCTTTTGTCACTTGTAATTATGATTGTGCACATCCCTAAAATTCAATGAAACATGTGAGCATTTGGAAAGCTCACTTACATCTTTCCCAAAAGGGAAAAAGACAACTGCATCAGTATTTAAGCTGCAGTCAACCTATACGGTCATTCTCAGACTTGCTTTGTTATAACTGGACCCCAATATACAGAACTCCAGCCTCCTGATCTGGATGCTGCTTCTTCACCCGACTGGGGAGAGATCCTCTGTCTGAGATTTGATGATCCACAATGGATGGTTGTCATCTGCAGACAGCCAGAGTTGGATACTCTCTTCAGCACATCTGCACACAGAGATGCAGCTTGTGATAGATCACCAAGTGGAGACATAGTAAGAAGAAGTGTGGAAACTATTCAACAAATAAAATGAATATTTCACCAGATTTAAGGCATTTTTGGTTAACAAAGGGAAATGTACCTGCATATTTCCATTTTCCAACACATTACATTAGTAATGTCTGGTCTGTAGCTGCTTTCATTTGATTTCTGTCTTTACATCATATTAAACTCACAGGATATGCATGAAAACAGTCTGGAGGAGGACAGGTGTCACGGCCATGCTGGTCTGTTTGAGTGTCTGCGTAGTGCAAATAGATAATGCTGCAATGCTGGAACTGTCTATTTGCCTCTCAGAAGGACCGTCAGCAGAAACTTGAAATCCAGACAACAATAGCCACGATTGTTCCGTTTCTGTGCTATACTGTATCTGCAATTAAGGGATGTTTTTGTTAAGGCTTTTGTTCCATTGAAGGTTTTCTCGAAAGGCTTCGGCACAGCCAACAAAAGCTGTCCCACATACAAAGAGCCATATGAATGGGCAGACATGTAAATTGTGCTGAAAATGACTGGTATGCATGAGAAGTTGGATTCCTTCAAGCGTAAATATCCATGTCTCTTTAGAGAAGAGGAGGAAAATCTCTATTAGCAACTGTGAAAATGCATCAGAGGTCATTTCTAATTTCTAGAATCAGGTAATGTTGTAATTATTACCCATCAAATTATGCAGTTTGGCCCTGAAATGAAGAAAGAATCTGGAAAAAATATGACATTTTGTGATGACCCTCTGAGTCTGTCATATTTATTATTCGGGGGCATGTTTGCTTTATTCATCGGTGCTTCACTGACCTGTTAAATGAGGGGCAGGGGGTCGTGGGGGAGTGCAGAAAGCGGGTGGTGCTGGGATAATTTAGGCAATAATAAAATCTCACAGTCCAGGACAGTGAGCTCATTACATAGTGGGGAAAGTTTGAGAAGGGAAGGGTTCAGACAGATGAAACATCCACTGCTCTGTGGGTTTACATGAAAGCTGCTGAATGAAAACTCAAAAAAGTCTGAAAAATGCCAGAAGGAGCAGAGCAGGAAAAACTATGTGAGATCATCAGACAGTGGAACAACAACAGACTGGACCTGTTTGAAATTAGCCAACCAGACGAGGTGAGTCATCTGCAGACATCTGCCAATGCACCATGGTTAGATGATATGAGATATTTAAGATGTCACCCGGGATTTTAGTCATGCTTTTTTACTTTCATTCATATACTGGAGGATTAATCAATTCACCAAACACATACAGACAAAACAATAATATACATAATGCTAATTAATATTATTTTAAATGTTCTGAACTGCATCCAACACATTTTTATTATATCTTTAAAATCTATTAGAAAACACAAAAAATACAGTATATGTTATGAAGGTAGAACTTTATAAGTCCAAACCATTGTGATTTTTATGTCTAAAGCAAATTTCCAGTCTTCTAGTTGTAAGGGTTAAATACAATGGGAAACATTTTAACGGTAAGAGTTGGTAAATCTGATCATAATAAGGGCTAAACGTACAAAAAAAGACAAAGAAGCCACTAAGTGGTTATTGACCACACAGATCCCTCCATGCACTGCCTTTTTCTACGTCTCTGTCTGAAAATGTAAATTATCATGTCCACTTTCATCAAGCCAGTGAAAAGCATGCATGATGGTATGAGGGCAGTGATATTTAACATTTAAAATAGACAGCACCTACTTAGATATGTATATAAACATAAATGAACATTTATTGGAACATGTGTAGAAATGTGGAGACAACAGGAAAGCTACGTTTTCGGCTAATTTCGAGATCATAACAAAGAAAACAAACAAAAGAAAAACTATGGCAGCTGTAGCATACATCCGTATAGTTCTGTGCAGCAAGCACATGGTGAGGCTTGTTACTTGCTTATTGCAGCCTGTTAGCATGCTGCTAGCAAGCACCTTTAATTTATGCAGAAACCTTTTAAATAAATGTCACTTTTGCAGGACAATCATGATCTTTTCCCATATAAGTTATATTAAATAGTTAATTTTAAGAAATGTAATCAGTTTAGGTATATTCTCAGTCGAGTGTTGAAAGTTATTCTTATTAACTTACTGGTTTGTGATCAGTTAGACCCATAAACCGGATTTTTCTAAAGGCAGATGCTGCATACCTGAAGAATAGTTTATTTTAACCCGGTGAAAAGTACACTGTAAATGTTTTTTTTAAAGATAATTTTAACCAAATTATAAAGATCACTTGATTTAATCTCACATTGAACAGAATGGTTTCAGCATGTTACAGGTGAAACACATTTCCACACAGGAACCATTACTGACTGTCTCCTCTTCTTTCTCAGACCCTAACGTTTCATGGTGTGATCCGCTTCTACTTGGAGGATCATATCGAAGGCAACGTGGCCACAAAGTGTCTGCGTGTTTGCAGCAGTTCTGCCACTCGAGAGCTCATTGAAACTCTTTCAGAGAAATTCAGGCCCGATATGAAAATGCTCACAACTAGTTATTCCCTGTACGAGATCCACACTAATAAAGGTAAGCACCTCCTATTCTGGTGAACAAAAGCTGGACTTAGACTTTGGTTCTGATTAATGTGTCCTATCCTTACTGATAGGACATCCCAACAACCAAAATTAGGCTGTGGTTTAACAAGAATCATAAACTAATATTTTGGGAACATTTAATCCATAAGAAAGTGACAAATATGACCCATTTATACTTTCTAAGAACTTTTTGCATCACTTTATGGTAAAAACGTTGCTTAAAAAAAGCAGAAGATTATACAATAAGATTTTTGACACATCATATGGTAATAAATGCTAAATATCCCTAAAAAATTGGACTTTTTAGGAGTATTTAAGGTTTAAATAAAGTTTTGCATAACAGAACTTTTCTTAAGCATCTGTGGAAATAAAAACGTGTCTGGATACGATAACATTTCCAAAAGAAATCCCAGAGGCAGACGAGGCGTGGCTGTGTTCACTTCGGTGCCGGTGTTACAACAAAATGTGTGACCCATCAGAATATGTGGCCACAAGGGGCGCCAGTCTACATTTCCCTGCATAAAACATGTTTTATAAGACGAGCGAGGCTTGAAAGCACTTATAAGAAGAACAAGAAAACCTTTACTAGTCTCTAAGTGGGGAAATTGTCCTTTGGGTTCATTATAATGAACATAGAGTAATGTCACATTCTAGTGGCGATCAGAAATGGTGACTTTTGTGATCCCCAGATATGTGACCCTTATGTGTCAGAAAAGTGACATGAGTGATAAACTCAAATTTTCATTTATTTAAAAAAAACCCTTATTAGTTTTACTCTAGTTTTATTTCCTTGTTTATCTTTTAAGACGTTTATGTGGAGAAATGTATGCAAACGCCACGCGGTCACAGATTCTGATGGGTCACAGATGGTGTTGTAACATGCATGCATACTAGTGTACTGTCCTGGTTCAAAGTAAAACAAAGATTTACAGCCTCAATGCTAAATTTAACCAGAAATGTTGTCAAAGCCATAATTCCAAGTATGCTTTACCAAGAGCTTTGCTTTAGTTTAGAGGAACACAATTCTGAAACTAGACATTTAGTAGAGGGCAGATTTAGGCAACCTAAAGTACAAACTGTGGAAAAAGTACTGTAATGTATAGAGCCATGTATATGGAACACATTAGCAAGTAACATCATTAAAGCAAACAGTAAATACTGGTTTAAAATACTTTTATAAAGGCATCTCCTCTTAAACTATACTGTTGTGTTGTGCAGAAATAATATCACAGGGTATGTCTTATGTGTAGATGTGTTTGTGTGTATTTGTGCGTGATAGGTGAAATAAGCTTCTGTTATTAATGTGTTATAACTATTAAGGTGTTGTGGAAAACTGATGTAAAGATTGTATAAAGAGAAGTATGTTGTATTGACTCTAGGAAGAATAGCTGTACTCCAACATCTAATGGAGATCAATGCAAACACACTGGCTCTGTGATGAACTGGCATCCCATCCAGGATCAACCCTTTTTTTTAGGATAGGCTCCAGATGCCCTGAATGCATCAGATGAAGATGGTTGGGTAGATGGATGGATATTCAGAGCTGTTTTTAATGCAAGCTTTTACCTTTTTGATCTACTGAGAATGCAGGTTGTTTTGCAGGGAAATGTTTGGTGGTAGAGCAATGTTAACATTTCTGTCATATTTGTTATAATCACTAATGTTACCTGGATCTAATTTAGACTAAGTGTTGAAAAAGTTTTCCTTTTTGTAATTACAACTATTTTAAAAAGCTTGTAGAGGGAAAACTCTAATGGTGTTCTATACCTACTTTGCTTCAATAGGGGGCAGATATTTAATTATTCATCTTGGGGCCCACATACACCAGGTATTTACCCGCCCTGTAAAGGTGTCCAGACACTGGGACTGGGTAAAGAGATGGAAATGATAACACAGGGTACGACTGTCTGACCAACCAGTAAGATTAGACAAAAATCTACAAAACTGGAATCAAGTTGTTTAAAAACTATATATTTTCTCCCAGCAGGGGGGATGAGTCCATGAAGGAGGCTGGGTCAGCTAATTTCAGTAGTGACTTTCTGTTGCAAAGTCCCAAACAGGCCAAGTAATACATGAGCTTGTGGAGAGGTCTTTGTTGGACTGTTGTGTATCAAAGATGCCAATATTCCTCCCCCTGGGTAAAGCCCACGGGTCCCCTCCAAGAACACCTGGGCACCAGAGTATTATGTGTTTGCTGCTTAAATAGAGCAACAGTTCCTGGTTACACCTGGTACACCCACACAAACACTCCCACAGCAAACCACACAAAAGATAAAAACATGTATGATACAACTCTACCCAGTTACATCAACCAGGAAGCTAGCTGTAGATTCATACAGGAGTAATAGAAGATTTTTAGACTTAAAAAAAAAACTCACTGCCTCCGACTTCACCCATTAAAGCTAACGGCTAATTCCCAGCCCCAACACCCCATAATCACCTGGCCTCCTCCTCCCTTTGAGGTGGAAGCAGGAAGCAACAAACCAAAGCAGCACGATGTTAAAGAAATGTTGCACCGCAGAAGTGATGACCTCAGATGGAAAGATGAGGTAAATAACTGGTTTTGTTGTTGCTGAATGCTCCTGTGAGTGAGCGTCTCGATCTTTGATCTGCTTTCTCTTCTACCTACTGAAGAGTTAAAAACCCACACACTGTAAAAGTAATAAAATACTGACGAACAGTGTTCGTCTCTCTGAATTGGCCCTGTGATGGACTAGAGACCTGTCCAGGGTGTACCCCTTCTATCAGCCGTTGATTGCTGAGATATGCTCCAGCTGCCCGTGACCCTGATTTGGATGAAGCGGTCTGGATGCAACACAGTTCTACTTATAATATCTACAAATAACATTTTACACATCAAATTTTTCATCAAAGAAATTCCATCCCTAGTTAGTATCTAACCCCAGCCATGTCTTTTAACTTCTCATCATAACAATCATTCAATCAGAAAACCTGTGAGCCGGCCGATGCCGTCATTTAGTAGTTTAGTTTAAAACCTGCAGTGTCCTGTTATGTCATCATAAACATAGCTGGACGTTGATACATATGCATATTTCTGAAATGAAATAAATGTCCACAGGTTGGTAAAAAGAGTAGTTGCTCAGTTGCTATCAGAATATAACTGGACTACTCATTTCTATATTTGCATGTTGCCAAAGAACGCAAGTTGGGTCTGGATGAGAGACCTCTGCTTGTACAACTGAGCTGGAAATCTGACAACAGAGAAGGACGTTTTGTGCTAAAGAAAGACAAGGACAGTTTGGAGGTAAATGTCTAATCTGAAACACTGAAAAATAACAAGAGTCTGATTTATAACTCTCTTATTCGTGCCATGAATCTGCTTCATGTTTGGAACAATGAAGGAAAGCTGTCCCGAGAAGGAAAAAGGAGGCGTTATTCAATCCTTTAAGAGGACGCTGTCACGAAAAGGGAAGACAAAAGAGAAGCGCAAAACCAATGCAGATGATGGGGACAGGTAAAATGTTTGCTTAATTCCTGGCTGCTGATCACAGGCACATTAACATTACCATCCTCATTAAAATCAGGTCAACAGAAGACCTACTGAACAACACAGAGACACAAAAACACTGCAAAGAGAAGGAAAAGGAGCACAAACAGCCTCCTGAGAGTAAGTCACACTGATTCCATGCTGCGTAAACCAATGTGTAAATTGTCAAGACGCAGGATTTCACACATTTATGTTGTTTCAGCTCAGCCCAGATTACCCATAGAAATTCACTTCAGTGAGAATGGTGAGTGTGAAACAGAACCACACCTTATCTTCATTGTGTGATTTTCTTCTTTTTATTTTCTGATTAGTTTCATGCTCCCAGTTGACAGTAGTTACCTCCCCTTCTCATAATGTCATCCTGTTCTGCCCCCTGCTGGTGCTTTTCACACTGCAGCCGAGGAGTCCTTCCTGTCTGCAGTCATTAATTACACCAACAGCTCCACAGTTCATTTCCAGCTCTCACCTGCTTACATCCTCTATGCTGCGGGTCGGTTTGCTCTGCAACGCCGTCACACTCGAGGCTCTCCATCTTCTGAACGCACACGTCGTGCGACCTTAATCACAAACACAATGGTGACCATGACAAGGAAGGTCATCCAGGCAAGTTTATGAAAACTTTTCTCACCTTTGTGTTTATTTATAAGCATCAGTGAGTCTTTTTAAAAATGATTTTAAGTTTATATAATGCTGCAATGTGAGCGTCTGCCTCTCCAGAAGCAGCAAGACATCGCCGGGGCCCTCGCCTTCTGGATGGCTAATTCCTCTGAGCTGCTGAACTTCCTCAAACACGACAAAGATCTCAGTCCGCTTACACAGAAAAGTCAGCTGGACCTGGCCCACCAGATGCACAAAGCCTACAGGTATAGATGTGACCAGCACAGACATCTAATCCCACTACAGATCCGTTAAGTCCATGTACACTCACCAGTCGCTTTGTTAGGTCAGCCAATCACATGGCAGCATGGTAAGTCAAGTAGACATGGTCAAGATGACTTACTGAAGAAGAGAAAAACATCAAGTGTGCCGCAGTTCTCTGGATCACAATGTGTTGCTGCTGTCAGAGAAGAATGGGCAGACTGGATGGTGATGAGAGAAAGCCAAAGGCAAGATGAGCAGTAAACCATCTCTGAATGTATGACAGATCTCTGGGTGTCACTCCTGTCAGATAAAAACAGGAAACAGAGGCTACCGTTCACACAGACTCACCAAAACAGAAGATGGAAGATGTTCTCTGGTCTGAGATAGTTGGGTCAGACTTTAGTGTGAATCCATCCTGCATTGCATCAACAGTTCCAGCACAGTTTCTGACCATGCCTATCCCTTTATAAGCACGGTGTAGCATCTTCTGATGACTCCTTCCTGCAGGATGATGCACCATGTCACAAGCTCTTTTGAGCATGAGTTCATTGCACCCCAACAACCTTCACAGTCACCAGATCTGAGTGCAACAGAGCAGCTTATGTGGTGGATCGGGAGTTCCTCATGCAACTGTGGGAGGCCATCACATCAATAATGAGCAGAAATCTCTGAGCAATGTGTCCAATGCCTTACTGAATATATGACACCAACAATTAGTGCAGTTCTGGAGGTAAAAGTGGGTCCAACATGGTACCGGTGGTGTGTACATACAACCATTTCCAGAAAAGAAAGTGAGGAGGATACATTTGACATTATAGAGTCGTTACTAAAGTCACTTTAGCACCAACAATCATGTTGTGTGAGAGTGGGTTGGTGTCACTTCAGTGAAAAAGATGTCACAGATGTTAGTGGAAGGTGTGCCAAAGCCTATTGTTAGTATTAAATCATGCATTCGTTCATGTTTACATGTTACATCCACCTCTACAATATTCTTAAACCTTGATTTTATTTTATAAAACAGTGTTGTAAAGGAAGAATAATTTAACATAACTCTGTTCTCTTTATTATCTGCTTTTATTCCCTAAAGTTTCCTGCTGAAGTGTCTACAGAATGTCTTAAGAAGACATTTACCTACTTTTCTGGTTGATCCTGAGCAACACGGTGCACTGCCGGCTGGAATAGGTATGCTTGCTCATTTTTACAGGGTTTAATGATATTTTAATCTCAACACCACTTTTCTCAGCAGTGTAGCTTCCCCTTTGTCTCGTTGTTACAGAGATGGTGCTGAACACCTTGATGAACACCATGTCTCTGTTACGCCGCTGTCGCATCAACCCTGCCCTCACCATTCAGCTCTTTTCCCAGCTCTTCCATTTCATCAGCATTTGGCTTTTTAATCAGCTCATGAGCCCAGAAGCTAGCCCTCCGGGTCTCCGTTCCCACTACTGGGGATCTGCTCTCCGCCAGAGGCTCACAGCCATCGAAGCCTGGGCAGAGAGGCAAGGCCTGGAGCTGGCTGCCGACTGCCACCTGGGACACATCATACAGGTGTTAAACTCCTTGCACTGCATGTCTCAACTCTTGTAAAAATACGGCTTGAACTGAGGTTTTGTCATAAAAAAAATATGGCTCCATTACTTATTGCATTAATAAGCTAAAGCTGAATCAATGGTTTCTCTGTTCTACTATGATCTGCAGCTCTTTGAAAGATAATACAGTCCATTGTGAAAGCTCATATTTCATTTACAGTGTGTGAGACTATGTCTCTTTAGGAGCAAGATGCTAAATTAGTATTGCCTGGCTGTTTCTAGGCAACCACACTCCTGACCATGAATAAGTACTCAACGCAGGATGCCAAGGACATTCAGAGTACCTGCTTCAAGCTGAACTCACTGCAGCTGCGGATGTTACTGTCTGGTTACCTCTATGCAACCAATGAGCCCCACGTCCCCCCTGTGAGTACTTTCACTCCCCCAAAGCCGAGCAAGAGATTTTATGGGTTCTTATTATCAAAAAAGTGTCACGTATATATCAAACTACTGATCAACCGCTGCTGATGGAGTACTCTATGAGCATCTGGCACAGACGGACATCAGGTTTAGCAGAAGCTTCAGCCACAGAACATGAACTCAGCAATCGATTTACAACAGCATGAATAATTTACACTGATGAATATGATGATGAATAATACATGAAGGATAGTGAAGTGAGTTGACACGTTACTTCCCTGCTTTGGGTGAAATATTTCTCTAATAATTTCTTGAGCATGAAATGTTACCGGGACCATAAATCCCAGGTCTCCATCGCGTCATAGCCGTGTATCATGAGCCCTAACATCGCTGGAGGCCAGCTGTGGGCGTAATATGAGAGGAGCTAGGAGTAGCATGTGGAAGTGGAGGTGCCTTTAGGCAATGCACTTTATTTATTTATTTATAATCTCTGGAAGGCTGTTGGAGACTTTGTTCAGATGAGATGCAGCTGCTGCAGGTAAACACTGTTTTCAGGAACCTTCTCACGGTTTCATTGAATTATTTGAGACTCAGGTTGTCAATAAACACACGAACCTGTAAGATGGTCTGCATCGACAGGCAGCTGACAACCTGCAACACACACACATCACATTTTATTAGAATATTTATAGAAATACTGATTAAAAAACATGAATGAATGATGATCTAACAGATTGTTGTCGTAGCTGCTTGTCAATTAAACAACATGCAAATGGAGAAGAATTTATTTTAATAATAATATTTAAAATAATACAGAGGTACTTTATTAATTCTGTGATTAAATCCTGTAAAAATAATAACATTGATTGTCATTAAATTTTAGTTTATTTATTAAATAATCAGATTTCTTAGGGGAAGAGCTTTAAATCACATTTGGACTCACTGTAAAAATGCTAAATTAAAAATAACTCAGTATTTTAACATTTTCTCAAAATTTTGACTAAAAAGTAGACTTTCATGCCACGGTCACATGGTCACAATAAGGATTTTTCAGTAATAATTTCTGAAACATCTTAATTTAACTTTCTGATCAGTTGTTACGCGGTCACTTTGCTGTTACACTATGGGCTGTTCATCTTTGCATTACATAACAGTACAATCGATTCATTTAATATGATAATTAAATGCTTTTTATTGGAAATCTTTCATTTTCTAATGAACTAGTGGACAGTATAATATACATCCTTTTTGAAGTGCAGCAGAATTAATTCTGACAAGCATAAAGTGGAATAATAACATTTAAGTATTCTGTAATATGTTTACTGAAGTGTCTCCTGTGAAAACAACAACACTTAACAGCCCTTTCACAGCCGCTGGATCTCACACTCCTCCCAGCCCATTTCTTCATTATCTGGCTCTTATGACAACATAGATGGGATGTTACACTTGTCCCCCTCTACAGGGGAGTCAAAGGTCAGGGTTATCTTCATCACTCTGCTTAGACTCACGGCAGGCAGATTAGATGTCCCCTCTCTGGATGCATGTCACACAAAGACAAATGCCAATAGACTGTATGTACACCGACTCGACCTTTTCCTGAAATATTTCCGCTGCCTCAGTGTGTCATCCTCGCTGCAGGAATTGATCGATGCTGTAGTGAGAGCTGCCGAGGCCTCAGCGGATAACCTGATTCGGAGTGAAGGACGCGACATCCAGCTGGAGGAGAGCCTCGACCTGCACCTGCCTTTCCTGCTTCCGGAGGGAGGATATTCCTGTGACACCGTGAGAGGAATCCCTCTGGGGCTTAGAGAATTTCTGGAGCCAATTTGCAAGAGAGGTATGAGATTCTGAAATGAAATGCCAGGGATGAGCTGCATTTGACCCGAAACGGTCTCAGAGTTAGTGTTTCATGACATCTTGCTTTGGCAGGGCTTTGCTCTGTGACATCTCCGCCAAACTCCAAAGGCGACTGGACGGTGTACTTCAGCAACGCTGCTCCCTCTGAGGATCGAGTACATTTGGTGAGGAAAACAAAACATGTTCAGGAGATGCACTGAAATCTAATAAAGTGAGATAAAGTTGAGTTTTTTTCACAGGCAGTGAGCAGGCAGCCACAGATTGAGACCATAACTTTACACAAACCTCTGAACAGTGGGATGGGAGTCAGCATTGTAGCTGCCAAGGTGACTCAGTACATTTTGGCACAATCTTATAAAATGTAATCATGGAAACTGAATTCACCAAAGTGCAGCAAATAAACAGCCTCCCATTTTTTTGGTCCCCACAGGGAGCAGGGCAGGGTAACCTTGGGATCTATATTAAATCTATAATCAGGGGAGGACCAGCTGAAATGGTGAGAGACACAGAAAATGCATTTTCATGAAATTACACAAAGGAGGGACTGGATTAAAAGATGTGTATCTCTGCTTGTGCAGAATGGGAGGTTAGCAGCTGGAGATCAGCTGCTCCGGGTGGACGGACACAGTCTGGTGGGACTCAGCCAGGAAAGGTAGCTTCAACACTGCTTGATGTCAATGAAGGAAATGCTTTTAGAAACTGAAGCAAGGCTTATGAAGTGTTTTAAAACGGTCATAGATGCAATGCTTTAAGCCTGACAGTGGACGGTGGAAATCTCTGGTGTTTGAAGCTGCACTAATAATCAGTCATCAGATCAGACATGCCATCAGTCAAACTGATTGATTTGAGACCCAGAATTCAATTCATAAATACGAGACATCATCATATTTAAAAGAAATTAGCAGGATGTTTAAAGTGTTCATGTAAATCTGCTTAACTTTCTGATGTGGCATGGTGAGAAGACTTTAAATATGGCCTTCGCTCACACTGCTACAAGCTTTTAGTTATTTACGAGGATGTAAAATCCCCTCTGGGATCCTTCTGAGAAGCCTCCTCTCAAACTCAGAGTGCTCTGACTGCTGTGTGCTAGCTCAGTAAGTACACAACACAGTGCAGTTTATGGGAAAACCACCACTTCTAAAAGAGCCTGATGAAGAGATGCTGTGATGCGCATGAATAGCTTCACTTTCCTATCTGACCCGACTCTAATGCGAAACAATAACTAGCTGAAAATGAAGCCGTTTTACATTGTGAGGCTTTTTAAAATCAGTGTTAGCTTCAATCCAAAACTCCTTTCCTAACTTTATTAATTTCCTGTTTATTTAGGGCAGCAGCCATCATGATGCAAACTGGCCCTGTTGTGACCTTAAAGGTTGCAAAGTTTGGAGCGAGCTACCATGGTCTTACATCACTGCTGAGTGAAGCAGATACAGAAAAAACTACAAGTAAGAATCTATTATACGGCCAAACATCTGTTTTCTCCCCCCGCTCTGTCCTTTAGTGTCTAATTAAAACCTGCTGTTGTTTCACAATCTAATGGAGACCCTGCTCAGCCACATGAAAACATGTCCATGCTGTACTGCGTCGTGGATCTTGGCTCGTCAGAGAGGCTTCGGGGAGACAGTAAAAAAAAGAAGGACCTGATGATGCAGAGGAACAGACAACTCTACCGCTCCAACCCCAACATGACCGGTGAGTGAACTTCCATTCTGATCAGTAATTGCTCCTGTGTGCACGCACCATGTACTCCTTAATGTAAACTACATTTAATGAAGGCGAGTGAGTCAGAGGGGCAGCGCTGGTACTGCTATTGTCTTCTTATTCTTACAGACCTGCACCCGGAGGATGGAGATGAACCCACTGACCCAGATGTGAGAGGAAACGTCACTTCTGTTAGCAACATCAACCTCTGCACTGACGTGAGGTTTATTCCATACTTCTTTTTCATAAGCTGTGGCTGTTTTGTGATTAGAAAACCGAAGAACTCAAACAAAACAAAGGATATGTTATTCACACAGAGCTGCATAAAAAATAGATCTTATATAAGGGGTGAAATAAACATTTTTTTGCTCATATCTAGACGTTTCACAGGGAATATTTGACTCTTCCAAACCCCAAGTCCAAGGACAAGAGTCTGTGTGAAATAAACAGTTCACAGCAAGCCTTCAAGATGTCTTTAAGCCTTTTAGAGGAGCCGAGCTGCAGTAAGAGAGCTTTTATGGTGAGTAACAATGTGTGCCAGGCATGGAAATAAAGATTTTTCAGTTATCTGCCACTAAATGAAGAGAAACTGTACAATAACAACCAAATACATTGTAGTGAAAGCTCTTTGTTTCCCCATTCAAGCGTCAAGCCCTCTCACATGATAACTTGTGCATGGACAGTGGAGGCCCCCTGCTGGACGAAAAGCAGAACGTATGGCATCAGAGGGACCAGGGCGCAAAGCAAACTCAAGCGCACTACTCTTCCTTCCCAATTCGCACAAGTGTTTCTTCTCATGACATCCTCTCCAATCAAAGTTGTCTCACAAAACAGCAGCAAAGCAGCCGTGCAAGTGCAGCTGGTGTCTGGAGGATGCCCTTTTCCCAGCAGTCCACACCTGCACCGTCAATCCAGCCAATACGCATCGACATCCCTATAACCAGAGCAACACACACACAGTCAAATCCTCCGCTCACCACCTTCCAGCAGCGTTCCTCTTTGTTAGCCGGGAAGACGAGCCAACAAATCAGCGGACACGCACAGAGTCCTCAAAGCCAGGTAGATCATATCTACACCTGTCCAGTGCCTGCAGCGAAGAAGCTACCTCAACCACAGCAGCAAAGATCAGCCACATGCACAGGTAAAGCAGAAAAACCCCAAGTGAGCATCACACCGACAAAAAAACATGTTTCCTTCCAAGAAGAAGCTCCTCAGCAGAGGAAGAGTACAGGCCATGTGAGGCAAAAAGACCCTTTGGTGCTGTGTGACCCCTGGAAGAGGGAGGCCCAGGAAACGCTGGCGAAGCAGCAGAGGCTTCAAGCAGTGGAGCACCTGCAGGAGGAGGTGCAGGAGCTGCAGGCGAAAGCCAAGCGCACGGCCGAGGAGGACGACAGACTGCGGCGGCTCAGTTTAGAGTGGCAGTTTCAAAAGAGGGTACGAGAGATGCAGCAGAGGGGGGAGGACGAGGAGGATGAGGAGGGTTTGGACATGATGATGACCCTGCAGCAGCTGGAGAACAGAACGCCGCAAGCTGAGGTTGATGAGGAAAATGTGCTAACGCTACATATATTTGATCTTTTAGAAGTTGCTGCTCTTCTGATTATCATTTCCTTCCATGTGTAGAACAAGAGAAGCTCTGGAGGGAGTCGCCCAATGAAAGCAGAGGAAAAGCAAACTGGGAATCTTCACTTCCACAAGGAAGACGAGGCAAACACTGGTACCAAACACAATAAAGAGAATTCATGTTTTACTGTCTGATTTATTTATTAAAAACAGGATGTGCTTATCTGACATTTCTATTTTAATTATAATGATTCCATATATTTTCAGATCAGGAACCAAGTGGTGTAAACAAAATGGCACCGGAAGTGTGAGTACAATTTATGTCCCAAAACTTCCCGAAGCGTTGGCTGTTTGTGTCCCCTTAACGGATAAATTCAAGTATTCCTGCTCTCATCTGTGTTTGTTTAGCAGCAAGCAGGAGGAGAAAATCAGGACGAGTGTGTCGGCTCCTGAAAAGCTCACGTTCAGGGAGCGTCAGCGTCTCTTTTCCCTGGCATCCAGCGCATAAAGGAGGGCTAAACCCCAGGAAAGAAAAGCAACACTGTGCAGGCAGTAGCATGTAAAAGTAGCTTGTCTTAGTAATGTCTGCATTTAAGCTCTGATTAGACGTCCAGGACACCCAGATTTGTTTTACTCCTCCCTGTATTTTTCATTTATCAGATAATAAAGAATTTTAAAGCAACCAAAGCCCATATTTTCTTATTTCTAAAAGAACTTCTTCCATCTGGTAAAAGTTACTTAATGCGCTGATAAAACTGCACCACCGCCTTCTCTTGCTCAGGAGTTTCGATCGAACCGCTCCGCATTCTGCGGATCTCTTTGATCGCCTCGATCCCTGAGATCTTCCTCGTCTTCACCAGGTAGCAGGCCAGCATGGTCCCTGTTCTCCCATGACCGTGCATGCAGTGGACGGCCACACCCTGACGATGAACAAAACAGTGTTTATTTGCGCAGTCCTTCGTAACTCGGCACACGCCCTGCTTAACTTCGTGGTCAGTCAGGTATTTGCACACATTTACCTTGTTCAACCATCAACAAGTCTGTTAACTGAAGTCACAATAATGTAACAAAAGAGCTTATATACTGAATAAAAGTCAGTTGCTCATATAAAAAGTTGCCAAGTAGGCTTTATGAGTTGTTTGGCTTTTTGATTTATGCACATTGGAAAAGACATTATTCTACCTGCTGCTGTTCCAGTAGCTTCATAAAGTCACGTAAAACTGATGCAGTATGGGAATGCGACTTCTTAAAATACTTTATAAGCATAACCTCTGTTTGTGAATATAAAACCATACCTCCCCCTTTGAGTTGGCTTCTTCCACCACAGAGAGAAACCTATCGATCTGACTCGGTGAAGGAGGAGTGAAGTCTACGATCTTAATGTGGTGTAGCTGTAAATCTGGGCAGGAATCGTGGTAAGGAGGCTTCCTCTCACACAGGCAAACCAGGTGTTTGATACCATTTTCCAGCAGATACTGGTATTCGCAGATCATCCTGGGCATCGCCAGTCCAGCCAGTTTGCCTGGTTCCACCCAGGAGAAGTTGTGCGGAGCAGAGGAGGCCATGAGTGGAAAACTGAGGAGATGAGAGTCAGAGAATGTTTAGGAGTGCTTCATAGTTTGCTTAGCTTTAAGGCAAAAGAGGTTTTTTGCTTAAGGTTATTATCTAAATGAGCTGTTTCTCTGCTCCAACACCTGATTCAAGTCAAATGGATCCAACAGCTTGCTAACTTCATCACAATTACATTAGTTTCTGTCAGGTGCACAATATCGCCCCACGAGGTCTGGAGTTTGATACCTGTGTCATGAAGAAATGAAGTCAGAGGAAGGCAACTGAGACTTTTCAGAAAGGTTTTGGCCCTTTAGGATCTCACACAGTTTTTACTCGGTGGTCATCGAGGTGAGATTATTGTTATCTGTTTTCAGCATGTCGGGATCTCTGCTATATACAGGCTATGGCCAGGTTCATTCTTAAGGGAAGATGGCTAAAAGAAGACTTTAACGCTTCACACAATATATTCAGAAACGTTGGAGGTCTTCGGTTCTTACTGTCATTTACTATAATCTCAAAGTTACCAGTTAAAATGTCAGACTTTTATCAACAAGCATGTAAACTATGCTACTCACATAACTTCTCTCCATATAAATCAATCATCTGGGACAATGAATGTAACCCTAAAAGGAACAAATCTCTTTATTTGCAGAATTAGATTAATAAAATATCCTTTATTTAAAATATTTATTTAACTTTAAGGGTCATTTACTTAGTTATAAGGATTTTCCTGCAGAAAAAGCTTTATTTATTCAATTTAAAGACTTTAACTCAGTAATAAAAGCCATTTCTAGTGGAGCAATAGTAATAAGGAAAAGCTAAATGTAAATATAAATGGTATATGGTACCAAATGGTATTGATATTGCAAGGATAAAATGCACTAATAAATATATTAGGAAATGTTTATATGGTACTAGGAAATAACCACGCCTGTTTTATTGCTCATGCAGTCGTGTTTTCTGGAAGGAACCTGGAAACTATATACTATTAGTATATAAAATTACCATAGAAAGGAAAATATCATCACTTATTTTTAGTCCAAAGAGAATAAACTATGCACTATTTCCAGTCTTTATAAATATATAGATTGAAGATAGTGCATAGTTTATTAATTTGGAAAACTACATACATACAAAGTATATTTCAAATCTCACCTCCATTATTTAAATTGCTTTGATTGAAGTTACTTAAAGTCCCTACAAATGATTACAAATAAAAATGTGTTTTGATGATCGATACCCATTCACAGGTTCTGAAACAACAGTCACAAGTTTTATTTTTATTAAATATAGTGCATTGTTTTATTGTCTGTCAGGCTATGTTTTCTTTATATTTACATATATTATTTAATATACTATAGTATATACTAATATACTTTAGTTATTATTTAATATATTTAATATTCTGTTTACGCAAACTGAACTGAATGGTTGTTTATTTCCTGTTAATTTAAATAAAGTTTTTGTTTTTTTTACGGTCGGATTCGTCCTGTTCATTCAGTGGAATCAGGATCAGATGAACATGACCGGTGATCGATTCAGCACAGGCGTTTTTTTTAAAGTAATATAAACGAGATAACCTTCGTTTTGCCACGTCAAAATGTATTCCTGCATTTCGTAGTAATGAATGTCAGCATTTATAGCTCCTAGTTAAACCCATGTAGCTAGCAAAGTACAAGAAGTGCACAGAGTAAGTCCAACGGCCAACATTAGTATAAAGTCACCAAGATAGTTCGGTACTTACTAAAGGTTTACTTAAACATTTTAGCACAATGAGTCTGGTGTGTAAAAATACAACATGCATGAATTCACCTAGCTTCCCTGAAAGAAACAGAGGTCGGTAGCATGTAGCGAAAAGTTAGCTTTAAATCTCACGTCACTGAACCAGTCAGTTCAGCGTTGTTGCTGAAGTCATTCAGTACCTTTACCACGAATATCGACTAAAAACTCTGAACACACAACCCACCTACATACCTTATGATTTACGTGATGAATGGAAACTGCTCCTGCGTAGAGCTCGCAAGGCTAGCTGCTAGCGCCTGCTGCTGTCCTTTTAAATACTCTGCTAAAGTTTAGCAATGTGTTTTATTGTGTAAGTGCGGCAGCTCGTCCATCACTGTGGATTAACCCTGTCCATTTAATGTACTGTTGCACAGGCTGTGGTAGCATATAGAGCAGCAGTAGTACTGGGAGCCGCTATACTTGCATAAGAGATGACTGCCCACATATGCACGCTAATACTCACGCTATTTTTATGGCACATCTTCGCAGAATTCAGGCCCAACTTGTCAGGATGGCCGAGCGGTCTAAGGCGCTGCGTTCAGGTCGCAGTCTCCTCTGGAGGCGTGGGTTCGAATCCCACTTCTGACAACATTATTTTTCCTTTTTGCTTTGTTTGATGTTATTTTATACTGCTAATAAAGACACAATTACTCACATGGAATGATACTTTTTAGGTGGTGACACATGAGTAATAGTTCATATATACTATTGAAATTATGTAAACACCTTTGTTTTGTCTTCCTCTTGTTTTCTTGTCCATTTGTATAATTATGCTTGTATAATTATGATACATTCTAATAATATTCTTGTAATCATTTTTTTTAAAAGGTCCAGAGAAACCAAAGAAGATAGTCAAAGGATCATAGCATGACTTGGATGCCAAAGATCTTATTCCAAAATAAATGTTTGATTCACTAGGATATTCCTCATCAGGACATTTCTCTTTGTTGTATTATGTGCCACTATGTGCTTCTTCCTTACCACTTTAAAGTTAATGCACCTATCAATAACACAGCATCTGTTACTTCACCCAGAGTAGTTTTATTTTTCCTACATGCGTTTTGTAGCTTTATATCTGTGAAAAGAAGGTTTGGCCCGAGCAAAGCAAACACCTGACACCTCCGTCTGACGTCACACAGAGGTGACTCACCTTCCTCAATCTGAAAATTTGAATGTTTAACCCCGCCAGAAAATACCTGCTGCTGCTGTCAACATACAAGCCGACTACTCGCCGACTACAGCCGCACCGCAGACCTGCTCCCACTTTGTTTTTGGTTGGTTGTTTTTGAACTATTATTTTTGTTGTGGAATGCCAAATAACATACGATAGTAATCACTATGTCCAATTGGAGAAAATGCGTCATCGGTTGTGCAAACGTGGGTACATTATATAACCTAAAAAAAGAAGAAGACCTATGAGAAAAGTAGTTAATATTTGGAAACCCACAACAGGAAGTGTGAAGACATCTTTTTATTTGCGAGCAGTTTCCAGAACTTCGGCCTTTTTAAAAGTGGATTTACTTCCAAGTTGATTTTACAACCTAGGCTGATTCCCACTATCAGAAGAGCAGCAGCAGATACCCCGGCAGCAGTGAGTACTGCAGCAGGCAGGCAGTCCAAACTGTGCCTAAATTGTCTCATAAATGTCAAATATAACAACAGGTAACCTACATATACCGTTTCTATACACATATGTCGTTAGTTTTTGTTGTTGTAACGCAGCTGAGGTGACGTCACAGGCTGAGCAGAGACCCCTGCATTTCAAAAACGTGACTTATTGCAGTATGGTTTACTACTATAATCGCACATGATTACTGTGAAAAGTTGGAAGGTAGTGCAAAGTCAAGGTATGCCGCTAAATTAAAACTTTCAGGCCTTGAAAACTATTTTTACAAACTAGAAGAAACAGCCTAAGTTGAGGACCCCACTACCCGCCCCAGTGTGCAATGGGGCGATGTTGCGGAGTATTTAATGGAAAGCACAGGTAAGACACTAAATATATCTAATGAAAATACTAGTAATATTTTTTCTGTTAAATATTTACATTTAGTTTTAATATTTTTACAAATACCCTTTTTTAATGGGAATTTGAGGGATGAGGAATTTTAGATTCTTAGAGGCCTATAATATATTTGTTGCTGGTTGGGTGAAAACCGTGTTCAGCCCCAAAACTGGATCCAACAATGTGATGAACGGACATAAATAAACACACAAAACCAAAATGGCTTCGCTGCCACACAAAACAACTGGAATTGTATATATTATTCCTTTTTTTTAATACTATAGTGTGACTTAATGAAAAGTTGTAAACGTTTTAAGTTGTAAGACTAACTAAAATACAATATAAAGTAAAGACTCGCCTTTGATGAAGTGTTGTGAACAGACATATAATTGGGTCAGCTGGAACTGTTTGTTTTGTTACGCCTGGACGTCTTTGTTCTGGTTCTGTTGCCTCAGAAGAAATCTTATAAAAACTTAAATCCATATTCTTTCTAACAGTGTTGTGACAAAGCACAACACAGCAACATTTAGGCTTATTTATGGTTTTCTCAGATAACTTTTCAGTGCGTACCTTGTATGGCGGCTGAATGTTTGTACCCTTGGCGTCCGGTGCTAAAGAGGCACGTCACGTGGATTCCTCCCCTAGCATAGCCGAAATAGCAAAGCAGACCAGAATTTGACAAATGGCTAAATTGGAGTTGTATGACATTAGCATTAAGCCGTCTCCCATGAACAGTTCATGTTTTATGTCAGCAAAATAAAACGAACTTCACCATGAACCAACCATAAACATAATCTGTCATACTTTTTCCGAATATGTAGCAGTGTAACATGCTAGCAACTAACCGCGACATAAGCTATATTTATCAGGTCAGTAAGCTTGATTCAATGAAGCTTATAACAAAGACCGACAGTTCACTAGTGACACGAAGTCATGTTATTTAACATTTTAGTAAATGTTTGCCAACCTGAAGACGACAAAACACCCACACGTTAACCCGTGGACCTCAAACATTTCTCTCCCCTGATTGGTCAAATGTTGAACGCGAGGGCAGAATAGGCCACGGTAATTGGTTGACGATGCTGGAGGGCCACAACGCTGTGATTGGTCAAATGCTGACAATGTTGAATGAGAAGAGGAAATCTCATCAATATCTCATGTAATTTAATAGCACATGCGTTTATTATCCTCCATGAAAAACCTAAAACAGTTATAATATGACATTTATGTGGGAATGATCATCTTTTGAACATTATATGACAGCTTGGTGTGTGACTAACTTTCCATGAATGACTGAAATGTGAAAAAAATGCTGGACGAAAAAAGTTGGTTATTAATTTCCTGTTTTATTCAAAAGAGTCGCACATATTCTTAAAATGTAGATTTCAGATAACATGATAACGAAAGTGAAACTTATCAATAATACATTTTAAGCCGCAAAACGATTTAGAAAGTATTATTACGGGCGTGCTCAGAAGTGCGCGTTCACGCGATGTGGGTGACGTTCTTAAATAAATAAGGTACAGAACAAGTGTTTCACTTCCAGGTAAACTTTACCTGGTAAAGTAAGGAAATTCTGTTTGTCTGATTTTTTTCAACGTCCATGGAGCTGGTGGAAATACCTGTGTGCGCGCGCAACTGTCTGTGTTTATTCTCATCAAGGTGACTGTTTGATAAACGACGTCAGTACAAACCAGACTTTAAATGCATTATGTTGCTTTGCTGGACAGAAAACCAGATCAGATTAAATTGGGTTAGTAGTTCCACACACAGCGTCCACGTTCTCACAGTTCCTATTAGAAATAACACATAATTATATAACTAACCTACTATGCAACAGGTTAAAACAGATTTTATTCTCTTGAACTACATTTTTTTCATGTACATTTACATTTTTTTTCATTTTCACACAAAATGCATGAAGGTAATTTTAATACGTTGATTATAAGATAATTTTTTTCAATATAACAGATGATTTGTGTACAGCTTCTAATTTTTTCGAATTGTTTGATATGTAATATTTGGCTTGTGATAACATTTAGATGAACATGTATTCAGTTAAATATCAACCTTGACAACATAACATTTTGCTCTGTGGTCGGGCAGCCTCAGGTACACCCCTCAGGTTGCACATTGTGCAGTAATAAACTAAAGAAAATGTGTTGTTTGGCTTTATTTGTAGCAAAAAGTTGAGGAAAATGTTTAAATTCTTCAAGCTGCAGGGTCCAGACTGGTACCACCCAGTCACCGTGTGCAGATTTTCCCTAGAAACAGCTGCTGTCAGTCTGCTGTGGACATCAGTTCACGTTTAGGACAGTGGAAAATGATCCGATTGATGAGTTTATGATGGGTAATGCTACATTCACTTGCCTTTCATTCACACTATCGACCGTGCACCATTTTCACAGCAGAAAACCATTGCCATACTACTCCCCTGCTAAACTGCACATTGCTGAATATCCATTTTTATTGTTCGGTGACTGATTTTATGGAAGCAATTTAAAAGGTTATTAAAGCAACTATCACTTTAGTCATATATATGATGGGCAGCCATGTTGATTAATTCATATCAGTCCCTATATCCATCATTTCAGGGTTATATTACCCAAACAAGAAGGCATTCTTGCACCAGGAAGATGCAATTTTACATTTTAAAAGCTGAAAACATCTCTAAAAGGTAACTTTATCCACATTTTTATTTGGCTTTTATTTAGTAAAAATAAGTTCATCACAAAACTGCATGCTAATTCCATCTTTGCTTTGCAAAATAATGTATTTTTCCCACCAACTTTCTTACAAATTGCCAATAGAGCATTTTTTGTGGGGGGCCATTTATATTTTAAAGTGTATTAAAGTTTCACAATAATCAATGACAAACAGTATAAAGGATGTATTTTTCTCTGAGCATTTTGGACAAAATAAAGGTCTTTTTTGCCTCTTTGTTGGGAAAATATATAAATATGATAAGTTATAATTAAATTTCTAAAGATTGAAATGTACATTTATTTAAAAGTCTGAAGATAAACATTTTTATTTCCTAAATATTGGAATTGTGCTGCCTCTCTCACTGCAGCCAAGTGTGTGTATTTAGCAAAAAAATCCCGACCGATCTCGTTTGGCCGAGTCGCAATCTAAGCGAAGATCCAAGGAAAGACAAACCCGCCTGTCGTTTCAGGCAGTAATCATGACACAAACAAACCTTCTGAACTCACAGCACAGCACAGTTTACTTGCTAGTCATTTTGTACAAATAGTAGAAAGAGGGTTTGTGTCTGAAGGAGACAAACTGCATCACATTTGCCAGATAGATGATACACAGACTGATTTTCAGAAAAGGTGTAAAGAGAATCACAGAGTCGAATGTTTTAAACATCCCATTAAAAAAGTTTCACTAACCTGTTGGTGTAAAAAAAAAAAAAGACGTCAGAAATCACTTACATACAGTTAGAGAAACATCTCGGTAAAGTCGGAGTAAACACAAAAATAAACAACTTAAAAAACATTCCATTAATCAGGTGGTGTCTAGTGATAGGCGTAGATTTAACTGCTGTCCTATGATCCTCCAGCCACCCACAAACCATCTGAGAGAACATCTGAAAGTCCCAAAAGAGCCACAAAATATTTAACGTCTGGTTTTTTTTTAATTTTCTTATTTTTTTATGTTTGTACACATCACAACCTGAAGCCTCAGTAGGTTGACTTGATGTCCATCACATCTCTGGGCTCCACATCATCATCATCATCCCTTTTGTGTGATGTAAAAAGCACAGATCCCTTCAACATGCCGCACACCCCTCAAAAAGCAATCACAACCCCGTTAATGGTGACATTTTAACTCTGTGGTTTTTAATTTTTGCACTCTTCAACTGCAGATCGAGAAAGGGGGCAATAAATGCCATGCCCTGTTACTAGAAGATTTCTACGCATGTTGAACGTCCACGTTCAAAGTCCCACACAGAGCAGACTGCTGAAGGGCCATGCTGCGCTTACAGGATGGCACAGAAGAACTTCTTCTCCCTGAACGGGTTCTCTGATGCCGGCACCGGCGACAACAGAGGGTCCTCTTTGGCATGAGCTTCGCAGTATGACATCAAGTCCGCTGCTGCTTTTGACACCTGCAATAAGACAAACAGCAACATCAGTGCATGCAAATCTGTTCCATTTGTTGCAACAAGCTAACTAACTTAGCATCACACTAAGCTAACTAGCTTTGCTTAGCATGACTATGTAAAAGCAAATGCAAAACAGTTGTTCCATCATATCTTTCTGTTTAATTAGACTAATTATATAATTGAAAAGTGTGACTAGTCACATTTACAACCTGTAAGGATTGTGCTTAGAAGGAGCAGCAACGTGTGTGTGTGTGTGTGTGTGGATAATCCCTCAAAAATGTGCACAGTTTTGAAATAATGTCTTTACTTTATTGAGTCGTGTGAGTTTAAAGCTCTGCCAGGCGTGTACATGTGTCACAAAACTGGATCAACAGAAAAATGAGCAAGTGACGATCCCACGAGTCCAAACTTCAACCCTACATCTGTGGGATCAGCTTGGTGACCAACACAACCATTCTGGGCGACTTCCACCAGCTCCTCCAATAGGTTGTCATCGTATAGTCATGATCAGTATGAGGAGGAAATGTGAAGCTGCTGTGGCTGCAAATGGAGCTTCCGCTCACCGCCGAGGCTCCTGCCCGGATCAGATTAATTAAGTATAAAAAATGTGGGTTGTTTTTATCCCCCCTTCTTACTGTGAGAGAGTGCTTTCATTCAACCCGGAAAGCATCTCAAAGCAAGCGTGAAGGAGGTTACTGAAGGAGATTTTGGGAGGTATTACACCTCACGTTTAGCCGTGCTACTCATTCCACCAAACACAGTCCTTACAAGTTTAGGCTCGTTGTAAGGACGGCTGATCAGGCTTTCCAGAGACGTACAACACAACACAAACTGTTATTAAAGAGGGAAAACATCTATATCAGAGTTCCTTACTTTGCATCAAGTTAGTTTATTTTCCCCCAATCTTTCATGTTATTCAACACCTTTTAGTAGCTTACCTTACATGTAGACACTGGATAAAATAGATTTTAGTTGCCAAACATTTACCAATAAGCACCAAATTTAAAGTAAGACTGCAGCATGGATGGAGCAATAGGCGAGATTAGCATGATGACTGTATGTTGCGTACTATAAGAAGGAAAATAACACAAATCTGGGAAAATACATAGTGTCATTGTTTGAAAAAGGCTTTTTGATTTGTACTATAACTCACTTTGCATGTGGCAAAACCAGTACTTAAAATGGCAATAAAATCAACTTTGATTTGGTACAAAAGCGAAGTACCAGCCCACCTTTATCCTGTCGATGTTGGCCTCCATCTTCAGCTGCTCCACCAGCTTCCTGGCCTGTGCGATGCTGGCCGTGTTATTGCTCGCCATGGGCGCTCTCAAGTCAGCTCTCGTCTGCGTAGCCTATGTGGACGAGAAAGAAATTCAAGCATCCCAGACATTTCAGTGTGAGGATGAGCATAGCAAGCATGCAGCGAGGACAGCTGGAAACAGATACCCTGTTTATTATCACATGCCTGAGAACACGCACACACGCTGACGGACACAGGCGTATTATTTATGGTCTCTGTTGCTAGGCAGCCCCTGACAGTGAGGAGGCGGCGGAGAAGGTGGGAGGAGAGTGAGGGGGTAGTTCTCTGTCCAGCAATCTATTTAAAATACATAAATAGATTTTCTGACATCAATAGCAGTGTTTCTTCAAAACACACAATTACAGACACCTCTTACTGTCTTGTCAGGACCCATCTTAAAAAGGAAGGACAAACAAATAATGAGAAATGATTGGTTTATGGATGTGAGACTTGTCTGGACAATCATCTTGTCAGCAGTTTGGTACACAGTGTCACAGTTTAACTATTAAACTCTTAGCTTGCTCACGCAGAATCCCACATTTTGCATACTAATCAGCTGGAACATGATCTTTTGGCAGAAATGAGGCAAAAGCATTACCGGTACATGTCTGATGCACAAACACGGTCCATGCAAAATGCAAACGGTGCCGACTCATCCTTTAGTGAGTAAAGATTTTTCCTGTTAAACCACGTAGCTAATTCTAAGCGACATGTCTGAACACCGGCAGAGTTAGATTTTGGGACTCTCGGACCTTCTTTTTTATGGTTTTGAGCTTTTAAAGTAGCAGAATAGCTTTTCTGTGCAGAAGACGGATTTAAATGCAGCTTTTTCCAAACTAAGTACAACCACAGAGAGCAGACGATGGAGGTCAAAGCAACGTGGGGAGATTTTACTTTTCAGTCTCCAATCTCATTTTCGCTTTTTACCGTAACCCAGAAAATTTGCTCATCATTTAAAAGGCTCATTTTAAGGGTCATTTTACTTCTTGTCTAATCTTTTGCTCTGGCGGTCTCTTCATTTCCGCTTCTGGTAGGGTCCTCTAGGGTTTCTTTGCTTAATCAGCCAAAGTGTGCATCCAACATGTTGATACCCAGTTACTGGCTTGTGATGTGGTGCCGTAAAACACAACATAGGAGGGTCATATATGAAGCTCTGGGCTGAAATACAAAACAGTGAATGCCGTTTCTTAATGTCGACGTGCTGCAGGGCAATGATGGTCCAGGGTTGTATATAAGGAATGTTAGTGTGCTATGAAGATGAGGAGGAAGCACAGCGTTGTAAAAAAATAGATAGGAAAGTTATGCAATATAGCTTCACGTACATCTTAAAGAAACAGCCTGGGTGCCTTAACTTCACAAGTCTCAAGGATCTATCATAACATAGCCCTAAACTCGATCCCAAACAGTCTTTGCCTGGGTTAAGATCAATCCAACCCATGCAGCTTAAGGCCTCTCCATCATTTATTTCTTCTCTTTAGTACCTGTACAGGGTTAACAGCTCTCAGTTGCTTTCCTACCCTAAATAACCTCTTTGATTAAATAGATCAAGCACTTTTAAACAGCTTCCCTCTTTGGTGTTGGATCAGTTGCCCCACTGTCCCCCACCCCATGCACTGTGGTATGTCTCAACGTGAGATCAGCGCTGATCCCAGTGAGGAGCAAAGCATGAATATTAATGCTTCAAGGTGGCACATCTGCTCCTCTGGCCGGGAAAGTGCTGCAGTAATTAAAAGCTCAGCACCAGGTCACAGGTTACACATAAGTGTACTCAGTGATTATTTGTTACTGCTGAACTGGAGGTGGCACAGTGGTGCGGTGGTTCACACTGGGATCTCACAGCTGGGGTTGTATCTTTGGGGAGCTTGCATGGATTTTATCCTTGCTTTCCCTGACTGAAATCACTGCAAGAAACTGATCATTTTGCAGTGAGCTAAACTTTTAACAGGACAGATTTACAGCTGCTTTAAAAACCAAAAGAACGCAGAGTTCTGCATTTATCAAGTTCCCACTTATTCAGGACTGAAACATTTCCTCTGACCTGAGCTGGAACATCTCAGAAAGACATTCGCTCAAGCCAAGTGACACTTTGAAGAGGATTTATAAGAACAAACTGCAGAGAATTAACAGTAAAACAAAGAGTTACTGCAGCTGAGGGATGCTGCTGGTTCTCAGTATGAGGCGAAAATCACCTTGTAGGGTAATGCACGGTCCAAAAGAAAAAAAAAGGGTTTTATTTTGTTAGATTTCAGACTATTACTTATGAAAAACACATTTTAATAATACTGTGCAACTTAGTTGTTCCTGATCTTTACAGATAGTCCATTTTTTTAATGTGTTCTGTAAAATATGTCACATCTGCATGCAGGCCTCACTTTTGTCCTCCGCCAAAATAAAAATAGGGCAAAGACTTGCTACAAGACACAAAGTGCAAAAATGAGTCTTTGGGGTCTTTCATATTAAGGCCATAATATTGTTCCAACCCTCAGGGGAGATGTCAAAACAGGCCAGGGTATCATCAGACTATTGAAAGGGATTTATGTCACTCTTTAAGGTTTCTGGGATGTCTGTTAAAAAAAGTAGGTCTTCCGTTTTTATACAAAATGCATCGGCACAATAGCCTAATTTATAGACTGACACTGGGAGATGTTTTAATAGCAAAGCAAAACTGCCTGAACAAGGAGAGACTCCTGTTGCCATCTGATGCTTTCCATCACTGTAAGGGATTAGCTGCAGTGCCAGAGGAGAGTTAGCACCTTTTTTCAGAGTAAAATGGTAAATCTTTGTACAAAGTTGTAGATTTTCTGACATTAAATTGAGAAACTTACAAAATGTCACAAAACTCATTAACAATTTTCTTCTGATTCAAACTATTTGACAACATTTCCCTGTTTCTGCAGTAACCTTACCACAGCCGTCAGCCACAGAAGCGCTCAGATGGTGCGTTAGCTTCCTAGTGTGGCTGATTTAACTGGCTGCACCTGTGATGGTGTGGCTGCAGGACCTGACTGGTGATACTGGGAGGGTATTCTCACCACAATTACAGCTAATCCTTCTCTTACAGCTGGGATCGCCTAGCAGAAATGATAGTTTGTATCTTTCTAGTAAGGGATTTGAAGTGTCTCACTGAACACTGTTTCTTCACTGTGTTGTTTAAAATTACATTTTATTTTCAGCAGCTTTTGCAGCAACAGCTCCAGTGGCTGCAGATTTATCCTCCTCTTGCTCTGATGCTGCCACCCCAACAGAAACTGATGTGTTGCAGCAGGGAAACATCTAAACATCTGGTGATGCCTGATCCTAAGTTTTCACTTTGGTTGCTGTTTTCCAAAACGACCTCCATTTTTATTCAGCTCACTTGCTACTTAATGTTCTGGAAACTAAACAAGATTTCCAATTCAGATATGACTTTATTGTTTGATTGGCAGCCATAATAGTTGAGAAAATCTGTGTCACGTATTGCAAACAGTAAAAGGTTCTTTCCTAGTTTATCGTTAAACAATATATTTAATAAAGAAGACTCATTTCTTAGGTTGTGTATTTATAAAAAATAAAAAGGCAAGAGAGTAAATGAACCAAGCTGGAGCTGAATCCAGTCTTTTCCCTGTCTAGTATCATTGGAGTGTGTGAAAATGCCAGCCTGACATTTATATATCTACAGAGTGTGATAAGGAGATGGTGACATGTAGCAGATGCCCATGCTGAAGCGGCTGATACCTTAAGGGGAGTAAAAGATTTACAAATAAACTGTGTGTTGTTCTGAGTCTTTCCAGCTTCATAAGATCCTCAGTTTTCCATCAGGAAAAGGTTTCACAGCTGACCCTCTGTATCATAAGACCTCTTTTCCTTTCTTCCTGCCTGACAGATATTCACCATAGTGAGATAAACAATACATTCATTTGGAGGATTATGACCTTAAACTGATTATTTATGCAAAATTCTTGTCATGATCAAATCAGAATGGTGTCTGTGCCATTACTAACTGCTCGTGATGTAATGCTGTAATGTTTGCAGTCCCTTATTGTGCAACACTGGCTCTTCCTCTTGCCTTGGCTTACCTTGTCTGCTTACTCCTCCGCACCCTGGTGTCAGCCAATAGTTCACTCAGCAGTTTGTTTCAACCACGCTCTCTGTAAACAGCAAGAAAGAGATAAAGACGGGTTGTAGAGTGCAAATCAGAGCTCTGGACACGTTCATTCCTGAGTTCAAGATAAATCTGGCTGAGGCGTTTTGTTCGTAGCCACTGTCCTCCTGTCAGAACGTCACAGCTCTGCTCCTGGGAAAATACTGATGGAGAAACATCACAGCACAATACAAGAGGAGATGTGAGGGAAAACATTTTAACTTATTGTCTTGTACTCGGGTAAATCCTGCTACTGACGCCAAGAACAGCCAGAGTGAAGCATTTTTATTGTCATCTCAAGATTACGAAGCCTGTTTGGTGACATTGAGAGAACACATTTCATAGTTTTTTTTATTCTCTAGGAGTGTAATAGTGCAGTGGCATAGCAAACCAATTGTGCATTTTGTGATGGAAGCACCAAACATGGAGGAATGATCAAATATTATATGGGGAACATTTTCAGGTATGGAACCACTTTTGTAGTAACCCCAAAGTGGCCGCCATATTGGATTTCAAAATGGCGGCTCACAAATTTTTAATT